>CAUYQG010157266.1:0-22145 GCA_963574415.1 Tarsius wallacei | reverse complement strand
CTCTGAAGTTGGGTGCATACATATTTATAATCGTTATATCTACCTGGTGGATCGACACTTTTATCATTATAAAATGACCTTCCTTGTCTCTTGTGACAGTTTTTTTGGGGGGGATTGGAGTCTCACTCTGTCGCCCAGATTGGAGTGCAGTGGCATGCTCCCGGCTACCGCAGCCTCAACCTGCTGGGCTCCAGCGATCTTTCCGCCTCAGCCTTCCAAGTAGCTGGAACTACAGGCACGCGCTACCATGCCCGGCTAATTTTTTGATTTATTGTAGAGATGAGGTCTCACCAAGTTGCCCAGGTGGGTCTCAAACCCGTGGGCTCAGGCAATCCACTCACCTCAGCCTCCCAAAGCGCGGGATTACAGGCTGAGCCACAGAGCCCGGCTTGCTCATCCTTTTAAATAAAATGCTTTTCTAAAGTCACTATTCCACTGCTTTCAAATTTGCTGCTGGACAGGTTTATTGCTTTAATTGCATTTATTGCAATACAATGTGATGAGATAATCATTCACTAAATAATCTAGATAGACTCTGTAATAAAATACATATTATACTCAAATAATAAAGTAAATAAATTGAGATTAAAATTCATAAGTTATAAAATAATTTGGTAATATTGATCATATGTTTGGAGTGTTAACTTTAAAAAGGCAAAAATAACTTAGGTATAAAAAAAAAAATTCAGCTGGGCTCGGTGGCTCAGCCTGCAATCCCGTGCCTTGGGAGGCTGAGATGAGTGGATTGCCTGAGCCCGTGGGTTCGAGACCCGCCTGGGCAACTTGGCAAGACCTCATCTCTACAGTAAATAAAAAAAAAAAAATTAGCCGGGTGTGGTAGCGCACGCCTGTAGTTCTAGCTACTTGGAAGGTTGAGGCAGAAGGATCGCCGGAACCCAGCAGGTCGAGGCTGCGGTGGCTGGGAGCAGCCACTGCACTCCAGTCTGGGCGACAAAGACTCTAACTCAAAAAAAAGAAAAAATTTATAAAGATTATAAGAACATTAAGCAGGAGATGAGAAAGGTTCAAACTTTTTGCTAAGTAATTTAAAAAACTTGACTGAAATGGGTAAGTTTTTAGAAAAAAGGAAATGAAACAAAAAACTTACTGAATATAAATAGTCATACATATATTTATTAGAAAAATTGAATGTATAATTTAAAAAATTTATGAAGAAAATCCCAGACCCAGATATCTTAATGTTGGCTAACCTCAAATATTCAAGGAAGAAATTACATATGTTTAATCCTCTTCTAGAGACAGAAAATACACTTTACAACTCATTTTATGGTGCCAGCATAATTCTAACATGAAAACTTGATAAGAATTTTACAAGAAAGAAAAACAGCAAGTCATAATTTTCATAAACACAGATAAAATAATTATAAATAATTTATAGTAGCTGATTTCTGGGAACAAAAAGGAGTTCCTTCTTATTCATAGTTTCGTTTTTTTATGATTTTAGTAACATGTGGTCAAGTGTGGTTTGGAAATGTTAAATGAAAATTTCAGAAATAGATAATTCTTATAAACCATTCACCATTTTGAGGAGTGTGATAAAACTTCACACTATCTCACTTCATCTGCCTGGACATGAATCATTCTTTATTCCAGCACATCCAAGCTGAATATACTACCTGCGCATTAGTCTTTAGGAGTTGTCATCATTATCAGATCAAAACACCATTGTGTAAATGGAGTTCAAGTACTATCCATGGTTTCAGGCATCCACTGGATATATTTTCCTCATGGATAAGTGGAAACTATTGAACCTGTATAAGTTACTCGATCACAGTTAAAATGTGTTTATTGTTTATTTCAAATATGGAATAGTGCTTCTTATTTCTAAAAAAGTCCTTTCAAGAAAACTGTACTTCACTCTTCAAAAATATCAATGTCATGAAAATGTCGGGTGACAGCAATATACACAATGTTCAATGTGGGTTTCACAAAAAAATTTATTAGCATAGATTAGGACAGAGAGAGACAATGAGAAAGAACTAGAGCACAAATGTGGCCAAATGCTCACTTTTGGTGGATGAGTGAAGGTTACATAGTCAGTTGTTCATTATAGTAGTTTTTCTTGATGGCTTTTTTTCCTCAGTGCATGTTTTGGGGGAAAGGCAATGTTATTTACCACATCAATGGAGGAAAAGGGAAAGTCATATTATTATTTTACTTAATGCAGTTAATACATTTAATAAGATACAAGTATTATTTAAAATTATTTGTGATAATAATTTTAAAAAATTTTATCTATTTGTAGGAGAACACTTTCTTAATCTATTACTAGGTGATTTGCACAGTATAAAATTTGGTACAACCATTTTGAAAAATTGATGGTCAGTATCTACAATTAAATGTAACCATACTCTATGACCTTGTAATTTTTACTACTAGTTTACAAACCACAGAAATGAATACAGCATACACCTTAAAATACACGCCAGTTCTTGCATTGCAAAATTTTAAAAAAAAGCAAAAATAGTATTCCATTTCTATAACTTTCAAAAGAGCAAATTTAAAGTATGCCATATGTGGTTGTTTTAGTGGGTATGCTAAACTAGAAATGGAAAAAAGAGAATGAAAAGGAGTTTTGGAATGCTGATAATGTTCTAGTTGCTAAAATGTTGTGTTGGTACATATTTGTATTTGTTAAATGCCTTCATGATGTTCTTTTATAATTTGCATATTTTAAAATGTATTTTGTGATTTAATCAAAAAATTTAGAGAAGAAAATATTCTTAAACAGGAAGTAATAAAATTCATAATTAATCAAGAAAAATTACCCCAAATGAAAACAAGAGTGTAAAAATTAAAGCATTTTATAATTTAAAGTGGCAGCATTGATATTGAACACATAGATCCCTTATGCATTATCGGTTGGAATAGAAAGTGATATAATTTGCTAAAAAAAATAATCTTGGATTAAAAGTAGTTCATGTATCAGGATACCTTTAAAATAATTTACAAGACAACATCATTTAATAAAAAAAATAAATTTAACAAACAAAATTAAACTGAAATATATGTTAATATGAAGGGAACACAGAATGACATTGTAAATTAATTACATCTTTTAAAAAGTCTACAAATATGACTGCACAAGGAACTCCAGTTTCATATATTTACAAGGATGAGCCTCTAAAGTATATTATTTTACATACATCAGTTCTTTAATATTATTGTGTATGCATAAGGGTAAAATTCTAAAGCTAGAATAAAAATAAAGAAATTAGGCCACCATGGCTGCCACCACCGCCTCCTCTATCATACCCAAGCATGAGTTCTCCGTGGACATGACTTGTGAAGGCTGCGCTAAGGCTGTGTCTCGGGCTCTCGGCAAGCTGGGAGAAGTTCAGTTTGATATCGACATGCCCAACAAGAAGAACTGCATTGAACACAATATGGACACTGCTGGAGATCCTGAAGAAATCAGAAAGACGGTTTCCGACCTTGGCCTGGAGTAGCAAGGGCCTGGGCGTCCCCGCCACCGGGATGGACCTAGGTAGGCAGGAGGCTGATCCTCGCCTGGCTCCAGACAGGCCCAGACTTGGCAGTCCTGCACGGCAAAGGCATTCCTGCGAGACCCTCACTTTTCCTGTTCCTAACTAGCCTCCCCGCAATAAAGTCTACCTATCCTTGGGGGGAGGGGGGGGGAGAAAGAAAATAAAATAGATGCTGTGGTCTACACCTATAATCTCCACCACTCCAGAAGTTGAGGCGGGAGTTCACTTGATTTGAGGTGGGAGATCAGTTTGAGGGTGCATTGAGGTATCGTCACAACACTACACTCTAGCCTAGGTGACAGAGTGGGACCCTGTCTCTAAAAATAACAAATAATAATAATAAGTAAAATAATCTTAAAATATCAACATAGGTTGTATTCGTTGTTCAAGATGAGAGAGAGAGGTGGGGGAGGGGGAGAGAGAGAGAGAGAGAGAGAGAGAGAGAGAGAGAGGCTGAGACTAATTAGAATGAGGAACACACAGAAAGTCAAAGCTGATTGTTTTGTTTCCTTATGGTGAGTCATGAGTTTGTAGATTTGCTTTATTCTATTTTCACAACATCACATGCATTTTACATGTATGATATATTTTACAGTAAAACTAGAGTTAAGCTCATGAAACATAGCTGTACCCACATTTGGAACTGGTTATGAAGAAATCCAACATACCAGCCTGTACCAGTTGGACCCAGCTCAGAAGAGTGGCTATGTGGGCGCCCATTTGTGCTCAGAGAACAGTCTGCCCCTCCTGTTCCTCCTGAGAAGCGAAGTTGATCTTCCTCCTCAACAGCTGCTCTTTTAAAAACATTCCAGCAAAAAAATGAATATCCCCGAAGCGTTTCATCACTGTAAACTCTTAAAACATGCAGAGACAACACCAGGAAGTGGGAATCTGAGGCAAGCTGTTATATAGCCAGAGGGAGAAGGCCTCAATGAATGGATTACATGCAACACTTTGCATTTCTTCAACTGGGCTATTAAAGAATTCTGTCTTGAAGCAATCTGTCCAGCCATGTCTGCATATCCAAAATATAAATATTATTTGGCAGCTAAATTAATGTTTAAAAACCAATCAAATATTCTGTTCTAAGATACATGGACTATGGTTATAACTTTGGTTCTGGATCAGCTTGATGATGACACTCATTTTTCTTCTAAGATTGGTGTCCCATTTCCCAAAATTGTGCGATAAAGCCTATTCTAAAGTGTCTATTCAGGGTTTATACCTGTATTTATTAACAGCACTTTGATTCTGTGATGCAAAAACAAGAGGAAACTCACTTCACCACTTCCCTTAAGTACTTTATTTACTTGGTTTGGGAGTTTAATCTGATTAATAGGGGTGAGTTGACACCTCTTTGGGAATTAATTGAGGAGCTTGGATCGAAAGTCAAATAAACGGTTCTGCTAGAACACAGTTACCATCTTGATTCATTTATGGCTAGAGCTATCTTATGGCTATCTGTTAGACTAATGACACCATCTCCGAGAAAACAGAATAAAAAGACATTCAATATCTGTGTGTACTGATAACATTGTTCCAGTGGTAGGAAAGCTTAATGCAACCTACCACTGGAAAAACTTCAGAGCGAAAACTTTAGAGCACAACCAAGTTGAGGTACTACATGTGATTATCACTGTTATTATGGAATTGTACTTTGTTGCAATATGTGATGACTATCTGTAGTTTATTAGTTTAGCCATTTGTCTTTTTCTGTAAAAAAATTATTGTCTATTTCAGGTGAGAGCACAAATCATATTAATAATTACTACAAATAATGTATTAACATGTTTTCAAAACAAATTTCCTAACAACACTATCAGATATATTTTATTTCCCTTCTATTTTATGAATAGACAAGTTATTTTTAAGGTTATTTAACTTTAGAAGAGTTGCATCAGTTTGGATAACTTTGTTTCAGGATTTTATGCCAGTGTTTTTTTAGATTAAGAATATATCATCATATGGTAAATACGAGTGAAGCAAAGTAATTTCTAAAATGACTTTTTAAATTTTTTAACTGTTTGAGGATTTTGTTATCACATAAATCTACCCAAATTGTTAGGAAAGTCTAAGTGTATATATAAAAAATAAGCTTTTTAGAGACTTCTGAGGATGATTTTGTAGATTTTTAGGGTAATTGCTTTATTCATTATTTTTACCACATATAGTTTTTGGTTAAAGAAATATAAACTTCTAAAAAGTATGAGAAGGTAGGTCTCAAAAACTGCTTTTTAGGCATGCTATATTTTAGAGTTCTTAACATTTCAGGCAGTAAAATTAAAGTTCTTAGTATTTTTATTATTTCGTTTTAAGTTTAACAAAATTCTTCTGTATTAGTTTTTGTTCTGTTATAATAGGCAAGCTTTGTCTGAATAAATAGAACCTAAGGAAAAGCACAGTGAAGACCATGAAGCTGAACAAAATTTAAAATGCACACATAGGATACTCAATGTAAAAGTAAATACATATTATTCATAAATATATACTATTAGTTATTAGTAAAAGTTATTTTAGTTGCTCACTTTAAAATATTCTAAGTTTAAAACTGAGAGGATAAGTAATGGGCAAAAATATTAATGAATAAAATCTATGCACAGAATTTCAAAGCTATGATGAGATATGTTTAAAACCTATTGATAAGCATTCAAATACTTGTACATATTGAACTGAAATTGTTTAGCTTGTTTTTTAACTAAAATTTTTACATTCCTGAATTTAATAAAAATTCCAGAAGAGGGAGGTGTTTACTCTCAAATGAAGAAATGTTTTTTGCTCAATGTGAATGAATTGGTTTCTACAAAAGATTTATTTATCATCTAAGCAGATGGAAATTATAGTTGCTAAATCTATGTCGCGGTAAAAATTTCATTTTACTTTATGATGTATTATAGATACTTTTCCTATTTGTGGGCAATTTTTACACCAATTTATTTTCTTAGTTAAAATAAGGTCCCTAAAACACTTTCTTAATCATTAAAAATATAAAGACTGTTTTTTCATTTATTTTGAACAAAATTAATATATAACTTTTGAAGAAATATATTTATCAAGATACACTTTCTTATAATTTTTAATGATGTTTGTTTTGTTAAAATTGTTTAAGAATAATATAGAAGCAGTTATATCACAATCCTGATGTAGTTTTAAATTAATCATGTATTTCTAAATATACAACTATTTAGATATAAAGATATCTAGCTTTTTTCACTTGGCTTCTTTATTTTTAAAGGAATAATAGCTATTATTAGTATGTAAAGACAAAAAAATAACGTTTTCTTTTTTTCTGATAAGAAGAAAGGTATGACAACAAGTATAATGCAATACTCATATAGTGGTAAGTTTACTTTTAAAGATATTATACCAACAAAGCACATTTGTGACTTCCCTAGCTGACCAGTCCATGAGGCTGAATGTTGGCCTTCTGAGTCTTGCAGGGAGAGCAAACATATACAAAACTCTATGTTTGGTTTTTCCTTTTGTAAATATCTTGAGAAGGAATTTCTACTTCTGCACTTCCTCTATTCAACGTCTTGCCTTTGGTATTAAGTATGCAATATTCCAATATTGTTTACATATCATTTGCATTAGTGTACTCTTTTGTAAAATATTTTCATTTCCCTGAAGCAATATGGACATATGCCCTATATTTTTCATCAGCTTTATTTGACTTCCCAGGCTTTACTATAAGAAGTTAAGTGGGAAACTTATTGCAGTGATTTTCAGGTTGTTTGCATCACCTTTTTCCTAAGCTTCCTATTTATATAGCTTCAGAACTGTGGAACTATTGGAAAATTATGAGCTGAAATTTCAATGTCAGAACTGCTGAAAAATAGATAAAATAGTCTCATGGAAATATCAAAGCATTATTAATAGTAAATGTACACTTTCAAAAGAAAGGTTTTTAAGCTTTGTGAATCATTGTAAAAAGTACAAAGACTCTATTATTTACACCAAATTAAATACTATTTTCTATTTTTTATTAAATAAAATACAATATAGATTTACTTACGCTTGCCAGTTTTTTAAGTAAGTTTACACCCAGGGTAAAACAAAAATAAATATATGAATAAAGTTGCTAATGAATTTATTTAATAGTGAGCTTCTAGATTAGGCAGCATCTATGAAATCCATGGAGAAATTGCAATTGTAAACGTTTGTCTTTGCCTTCTTTTTATATTGCTCTTTACACCTTTATTTCACAACCCACAGAACAGCATCTTTATCCTACCTCATCTTAAACATACTTCAATGCTGTCTTCATGCCATTTATTTCCCCTAATTGGTGGTTACCTTTTCAAAGAAGAGGTTAAGATTCCTCTTCCAACTTATATTGTACTGTGTCCTCAGTCATAATCAAAGAATAATTTTGCAATGCCAATTTGATATCCATATCTCTTTGAAATTATGCATAAAAGAGTATGAGAAAAGAATAAACACAATAGAGAAGCAAAAAAAAGAATTATTTATCTTCAAAATGAAAATATCACTCTTCTCATAAAAATTCTTCACAGACTCTCAAAAATAAAATAGAAAGACTTTAGAATGACATTAAATGACATTAAAAAATGATGTTATCACCTGGTCATTAATGTTTACCCTCTACTGTGTAGTTCATTACCCAAACACCAATCATGCTCTGAGATTGTCTTGTCTTGCTGATGCCTTTCTCTACTATTGCGATTGTGTTTACTGCCTAGAACTAACACCAAGGATTTTATGGGGAGAATATATATGTATGCAGTCATCATGTATATATATAATATATATATATAATATATGTAGTCATCCTATAAAGCATATCTTTTGTACTACTGTAATGTTTTTGTTTTTTTTCTCACTCTGTGTTACCATATCATATATTTTATAGTCCATTTTACTTAGTAAACTATGTTGCATTTATTTTATTAAAACATTTTTTCCAGTATGTTGTCAATACATAGGGCCTGTACTTCTTCCTTATATTGTACTATGGAACTCGCATGTACTATATATCTATTAATTGTTAATTATTACCTAAGTTAATGCTAAGTTCTTTGTCTCTCATGTTTTTATATTATTCCAACTTAAAATATTAATGCATTTGACACATTCTTTTTTACATTATAAGTATGTTCTAATCCATACTCATATTTCTCTCTATCACTAACCTTTTCAACTTATTATTCTAGCCTATGTTACTTGTTCTGTACTGTATTTTTAGACAGATTTATTTTAGACACTCTGATTCCTAGTAGTTACATATTTTATTATATTGCTTTGTGATTCATGTTGTCTTTAATATGAGATTTAAGTTTTAAAATCAGGGACATGGTGTTTTATTTCTTATGAAACTCTAACAATTTCTAGGTTAGAACTAGGCTGTTAATATGTGCTCAATAAATATTGATGGGTTTATTAAAATGGATATGAAAAATGAATAGATAATAATACATGACAAGTCATTTTTTAAGATGCTTTTACACACTTGGGAACAAAATTTCAACTGTCTTTTAAAAGTTTCAAATGTTAAAAGTTAAAAATAGTGTCCCTGAACATAAGTGACAGACAGCTGGCTGATAATGTGATAATGAATCATTTGACATTCTTTTCAATTTCTTCTTTCAGAACTCTTAATAAGAATGTGTGCCATTAGTCAGCAACAAGGAGTCCTGTATAGTTTGTGGGTGGCTATCAAAAGAAGTAGCCAAAAATATTTATTGTCTGAATAATTAAATGATAACATTGTCAATTTATTAAAGGTATAATTCAATGTAGATACCTAGGATTTTGATCCAGAGATGGAACAAAGAAGGACAATATACTATAGTTTTCTATGTTCTCTTGCAAAATGAAGTTGTACAAAAGTAAGATATTTTCTACCCACTACCTGGAATCTTCTCTTCTAGTGCATTTTCACAAAATTGGCTTCTATTTGCCAGTAGGGTTTAAGCTCAAGACCACTACATTTTTTTTTTCCCCAGCAATAGCTTTGCAATGCTAGCAGAGCTATCAGCAGTGTGAGCTAAGATAACAGCTTCATGCTGAAAGGCTTCTTCATTGCTGGAACAGCTCTCAGGATATGGATTTTTTGAAGGTTGTCAAAGCAGGGTGAACTTCTATAGAGATTTTTACAAGAATGGGCATGCCTACAAAAATAGATGTTCTCAGATTTGTCAATTCATATTATCAAATTATGCAAATATATTTTTTGAGGAATATAATTTCCTAAATTCTACAATTTAGAGAAGAAAGTATAACTTACATAACAGAACAGGTTGACTCTTTAATGTATCATGTTTGTAAACTTTGTTTTAATACTAATAACTTACCCCTCCTTACCATTCCTTTAGGCTTCTGCTTCCTTATTCAAATGTGTGACCGTCATGTGTTTTTTTAATCATGATTTTTAACACTATGGTTTTTAAAATTTTTGCTAGTGTAAGCCTAACGTGGCTATATTTATTTTTATATTTAAAGTTTGTAGGATGTTTTATAGTTCATAAAAAGATTTGTAAATTTGTTTAAAAAGAAGAAAATATTTACAAGGTTTTTTGAATGTATGATTTCACATGAGAGAAACACATTTTGAGCTCCTGGTAGCAAACACAGTAATACAATAACTGATTACAGTATTTATAGTGATATGTCCTATTAAATGGAGGGACATCTGTTAGACTGGGTATCCATTAGGATCTGTTCTATTATAAGTCTAGAATATCCTAGGAAAAAATCTCTCTGTGCATAGGCAGAAATAGAATTCTAACTCAAAGCATGCAAATGCTTCATTATGCTTTGGAGTCCTGCTAACAAAGGATTGTGTTTTATGTAAAAGAACTAAATGGTTGACACAGATTACACTTCTAGTAACATAGAACACAAAGTTCATGTCTGTAAAATTAAAACTAAGATGTAACTTTTATATTTTTTCTTGCTCTAAATTAAAATAGTCTATATTCTGTGGAAGATTTTACATTTTTCAGAAGTACATTGATGTATATTTCCATTAAATTGTTTTAAAAAAGCTATGTTTAGCAAGTAGCAATTTCATCATGGTCAAGATATTGATATGAGATAAATAGAAACAAGAAAAATAGATCACACTAATATTTATGTTTTAATTTTGCTTAATGTAGGTTTGCATGTTTATATTACAATATAATATATTATATGTATTTTATATACAATACATTATATATATTATAGTTCTATAGTTGAAGGAAAATAAACTAATTTTACCTTTGTAATGAAAAACAATTTGAAAGAATATTGTGATAGCTTAATGTAAGAGAGATTATTATGACTTTTTCAGTAATCCAATTGAAAGACTCTGATCTAGAACATGATTCAAAGGGATGAGAGAAATGGTTGGATGCAAAGACATTGTAGAGATATCAACTTAGCAACTTGCCAGCATAAAGATTGTAAAATAAAAGCCATAAGAATTTAGAATATTCACTAATATCGGTATTTAGAATAAGAAGGAATGATGGCCTAAAAAAGAACATTACGATTTCTAAGTTAGGCAGAAGAGGAAAAACTAAGGCCAGATTAAAGACAATTAGAACTCCTAGAGGCAAATTAAATATACTTACACATAAAATTGGTTGAAAATATTTCAGTGAAGGGAGATCACTGGTCAATATAACACTTACCTACAAATAAGGTGAAGAGACTAAAAAATAGTTCAGTAGATTTTATTTCTAGAAATGTTTGCAATTTTAGTGGGAGGACACATGAGAAAGGCTGAATATAAAATAAAATGAATAATTGGAGAGGATGAGTGTCAGTAGATGTTTCAGATTTTTTTTTTTAACAGAAAGGAAAAACATCAGATATGGAAGACTAATATTAAAATAAGATATGGCATAATTGTCCTAGAAGATTATGTTATTTTGATGAAATTATGGTTGTGAAGGACAAAAAGAGATTCAGGTTTTTAGTGAGAAATGCTAGAATAAATAAATATTAGACTCTGAGGAGCTGCAACGCAAAGTGATATCATGTATAGGAGACGAGATTTAAACAGAAACATCTATATTGTTATAGGAAAGAGAAAGAAAATGGTTAGTATCAATAGAAGCTGAGATACATTTGATCACAAGAACTGGAGATTAATTATATTTTTAATTTCATATGAAATAAGATGTGTTGATATCTTCTGAGAGTTACTGGGTTAATGAAATTTTGGCTTTGAAGATAATGAAAAGGATTAGAAGTGTTAATTGTGTATAAATAAAGAAAATTGGCATAAGAATTATGGAAGTTGAGATATAATTTTGAATAATATTTACTAAATGTCAGTATGTCAAACACTCCTCAGGTCCCTGAGGTGGTATCATAATACACAGCATAGAAAGAAGAGTCTTTGCCTTTCATAGTATATAACTTTTGTCTAGGAATGAAGTTAAAGATGAAAATGTGCTGTGATCTGGGGATTTAAATGTCATTTGGTAGAAAAGAAAAGGTGGCTTAGTGCTTGCATTGGAGAGTTGGCAACTTGAGTGGTGGAAGATAAGAAGGATATAGCTAGGTAAATCTAGAATAGTAAAAAGGCAGTGGTGGCAGGGAGATAAAGTTGAAATGGTCTACGGACACAAAAATACAGATAGAATGATTACAATCTAGAATTTGGTAGTGCAATGGGGTGACTATAGCTAACAACAATTTATTGTATATTTTAAAATAAAAAGAATGAAATTGGAATGTTCCTAAGACAAAGAAATGATAAAGTTTTAAGGAGAAGTCTGTCCCAATTATCCTAATTTGTTCATTACATATTTTGTGCCTGTATCAAAACTTAACATGTGCCCCATAAGTAAATATAACCATTATGCAACCATAATAATTAAAACATTTTAAAGAAGAATGAACAGCATATGAGATGACCCAGAGGTGGCTACAGAAGTTCAGCATTATGTAAGAATAAAGAAAAAGGGAAGGAGGAAAGAAATAAACAAACACATGTGCATGTGTACCTGTGTTGTGTTGTAGGCCACCGTTGAGATATATGACAAAATATAAGCAAGTACAAGTTTTTACTCATTGTCTTAACCTATGTTTAATAGCGTGGGCCAATATAAAAACAATAAGGAAGCAGAATTATGGTTTAATGTAATAAGATAAGTTATTGTATATGATTACCTCAGACCAGACCTATTTTGGTAAAATGATCAAAGTGGAGCATGCCACAACCAAGAAGACTTGCCAAGACTTTGCAGTATTCCAAGTGAACGATGATAGTAGCCTAAATTTGGGAAATCTGATCATATAAAAAATTAGGGCCAATAAAAAGTTTGAGATATCTTTAGGAAGACTTGGTGATTTGTTGACTTGGAAGCATCTAGTATGATGACACCAACAATTAGTTCAGTAAGTTGTTGGTTACTAGTCAAAAGTCATTTTCACTCTCTAAGTCATGTCTTGGAAGGCAATTATGAGACAAGTTTTGAATTCTCTGAGATTGATATTCCATTTGGACATCTCAAAAATTATGCTGATTGTTTAGTTGTAATTTTTATTTTATTGTTGTGTATTTTTGATTACATTTTCCCCCCAAACACCAAATTTTATTTTAGTATATAAACAGGTAATTGAGATTACTAAGTCTATTTTTTCAATTGAATTTTTAATATTTTCTGGCATTTTAATTTTTTTCTCTGTTTGCCATTATTTTTCTCTAGAAATACACGCCATTAATTAATGAAGTTTAATATATGAGTAACTAATATGTTTAATCTAAAACAATTAAAGTAATTGTATATATATTTTTATAATTATTAACTTTTTCTATGAAAGTATATATTTTTAACTATGAAAGCTAAAGATGTGATTGTATTTATTTCTTTATCATTCTCTGGGATTTTACATACCAGCAATAATAAATAAAATTTACTTTAACTATTTGCTATTTAAGAGTAGAATTGTTATTAACATGACACATTTAACTTACATTACATATAATATCTACACAATATAGTATCAGTTTTATACTTAAGATTTTTAAAGAAATACATTTTTATTATTTCTTCCAAATTTTTAATTTAAGATGAAAACAATAACTTATCCTTAAGAATTAAATGTTAGCATCAATTGTATTTGTGTAGAGGAACCTCAAACAAATGATGTGAAGAAAAAAGGTACACAAAAAATGATACATATTGTATTACTCCACTCTCATCAAATATTCAGAATTGTTAAATCCAATTAGATTTAGTGCTTGCTTTCAGTGGCAACATTGATGTTTGCCAGGTCCTAGGGGAAAGAAGATATTGTGAAGTGACTGGTAATTGGATTGTTTCTTCCTAAGGTAATTTAAATGTTCTAAAATTGAACATTTTTAGAACATGATGTGTTTATGACTATGCAACTCTGAATATACCCAAAACATGAGTTTTACATTGAAAGTATAAAAAGAAGATACGAATTATACTAATAAAATCTTTTGTAAAACAATACAGAAAACATTACAGATATGGTTGAAGAATCCTTTGTAGACACTTTTCTCTTTTCTATCTCTCTAGAAAGATTCACTAAAAATTATCTTGGTACATTTATAAATACTTTTTATTTATTAAGCTTTATTATTCCTTTTATTCTCCCCTATTGTGTTGGAATAACTAGTTTTTTTGTACATAATCAATCTTGCTTTTCCTAGTTTCACCTTCAATTTTATTCCTATTGATAATTATCACAATATTTCCCTAAATATATTTAATTTAATTCTCTATTTCCATCTTTTTTCAATGATACCATGCTTTTAAAACATCTTAAATTGCCTTAGAACAATGCCTCCCTTCAATCCTTCATATTATATTTAGTTATAACCAACTTTTTTTCTACAGCAATACAACATACTTTTTTTCACAAAATTATTTCTTAGATTGGCAAGTAATTTTTATCTTTGGAGTTATTGTTGTCCAAAATTATTGCTTTTATATTTTCTACACTGCCAGTTGGGCTTAAGATTTTGTTTTTTTGTTTGGCTTTGTTTGCATTTCAAGAACATTCTTTAATTTTAACTGTATTGAGGATTTAGATCATTTATATATGTGAATATATATATATATGTGAATATATATATATATATATGTACATACATACACACTGTGGGTGCCAAGTAAATGTATACACATTGTAAGTGATGCTATCTATGTATTACTTTTAGTTTGTCGTAATTAGAAGTGTCTGGATGCTGATGGTAACAACTTTGAGTACCTCTTGTAATTGCAGAGGTCTAATGTGACTTGTATTCATCTACAATTTTAAAACTTTTTTTCTTTTCTTAAAATGGGTATACTTTTTTCGGTTCTCTGTCTCTCTATAGATAGATAGAAAGAAAAAGAAGCATAAAGATAAAGAGAATTTTCTATTAAATATATATATATTTGCTAAGCCATTAAATCATATTTCAACCATGTACAAAATTCTAGGTAATATTATGTTTTCCTCTAAACTTTAAATATAGTATTCTACCTTTATGCTAAGGAGACCTATATCAGTGTGACTGTATGAAAAGTATCTTGAAATAACGTGTTTTCTCTATTTTATGATTTACTTTTTGAATGAGGATCTGTGATATTACTATTACAAGTTTAGTTTTATTTTTTTCCTTAAATTTTGTGTTTTTTTTCAACTTATACATTTATATATTTTAAAAATTAGTTGAATACTCAAATAAGGCTGGGTCCAGTGGCTCATGCCTATAATTTCAGCACTTTGGGAAGCTGAGGGGAGAAGACTGCCTGAGCCCACGGGTTGGAGATCAGCCTGGGCAACATGGCAGACCATATCTCTACAAAAAATTAAAAAAATAGCCGGGTGTGGTGGCATGCACCAGTAGTTCCAACTACTTAGAAGGTTGAGGTGGAAGGGTCACCTGGGCCCATGTGGTCGAGGCTGGAGTGACTGTGAGCCTGCCACGGCACTCAGTCTGAGCAACAGAGTGAGACTCCAATTCAAAAATAAATAAATAAATAAATACAAACAAACAAAATAAAATACTCTAATAATAACAATTTCAGATAGTGCCTCTCCCTCCTTATATTGTCTTTTTCTGAAATTCTTAATAAATACATTTTGAGTTTTCTCATTCCAATTTTAATATCTCATAATTTCTTAATTGAAATATTTATCTTTTTACCTATTATCCACTAATTAACTCTGCTTCTCTGTCTTCTTAGAGTTTAATTTTTTACTGAGTTTTTAATTTTAATGATGTAATTCTCTTTATTTTCATCTTTCTTTTACTTTTTTAAAACTTTCTTACCTGGCCACTTTTGCTATTTTCTACTTCAAATACTGATTTAATTGTGATTTTGCATTGTTGTTTTCATCAACTTTTATAGCTTTTACTGCATCATAAGTATTTTTTATTATCTTAGTCATTTTCTTATATTACAACTTTTATATCAGGAAATATTTATTTATTTTAGAAACAAAAGCAGATGTGTTATGAGATTCTATTTGCATTTCCTAAAGGTATATACACTTTTTTATTTCCACCTGTGATATTTTGTCATCTACATCAAGAATACTACTTTCTCACTTTTTTTCTAAGGTCATTCACTCATTTGTAAAAAAATATATATTCTAAGATCTACTTCTTGCCTGGTAACATATGCTGATAACATAAGCATCTGACTTACGTCTATAGATTGCTGCTCTCAAGTCTTGAGGTAAAGAGCTCATTGGTGTGTTCAAATTTACCTCGTATCTTCTTTTGTCATAATCATGCATGAAATATCCAAACTTCACACAGTATTATTTACACCAAGTCAAAGTAGAAAAATAAAAATCCCTTCTATTTGGTGATTTCACATGCAAAATATAACACTCTGTAACATCCATTCACCAAATATCAAAATTATCTTTCTTGAAAGTATAATTCCAGAAAAATGTGGGAATAGTGGGTCAGGGTGATAAAACGATTTGTGACTGTTTTTTTTTTTAAGGGATCAAATTTTCCTTTAATGGTACAAGCCTCAACCCAGCTTTAGTTCGGTATTCATTATCATGAGTGGATAGAAATGTTCTTTTTTTTTTTTTCAATTACAGCTAATCTTCTGTACCAAGGATTCTGCACTCAAATTTTTATCAGTTTATTATTATCAGTAGGTCCTTATGACTAACAGATTATTAACTAAAGTTACTTATTCAAAAGTTTTGAATACATTTCCATTGTCTTAATCTTTTAAATAAATAGATGTTGGCAGATTATAAATTCTGATTTGGTTTCTCTAAAAATCTGAACTCAGTAATCATATAGTTTTTAAAATTATGCATTTGATTAGGCTTATTGTTGTAACAGATATATTTTGTTGTAATTTTGTTACTTATTTTTAGGACAAATATCATTTGTAACAATGCTTCTTTGGTAAGGCCCGTACTGCTTATTTCTGCTTTTAGGTTGTACTAGGGGAACTGTAAAAGTAAGCTTTAGAAAATGAGATTTTTATATATTTTCAAATTACAATAAATGAGTTCCTGTCAGGGACAACTAAGAATTCCTGAAAAGATTATTACCTAAGTCACTTGGGTCTTCTAAACAACAAAAAAAGTTTTAACGTCCCCACTGAAGATAGATTATTTTCTCTGAAGAATTGTTTTTACAATTGCAATGACTTTTATTTCTTAAATCTGGAAATTAAAACCTTCTTGCTGAACAAAATTAGAGCATTTTATTTATAAACATAAGCATTAAAATATTACAAACAAAACACTGAAAAGTTATTGAATAAAAATACTACTTAAATGCACAACTAAAGAAAACATGTGATTCTGCTAAATCTATCTTCAGTCATTTATTTTTATCGAACCATATAATTCCACTTAAACTAAAATTCCACTGGATATTATGAAAAAGATTACAGAAACCTCAAGAAAAGGATGCAGATATACCTTAGAGGTTTATCTACAGAAGCTTTTGTGAAAGCCACTAAATCTTTGTTCAAAGACTTAAACTTCTGTTTAAGAGTTGTTTTCTATTTAAAGACTATAGTCACCAAGGGAAACCAAAACCTGGTGTTAAAATAAAGCTGTTCTATGATGTGTTTACTGCAAGACTGTTGTTCACAAACATTTTGTCTTCCAAAATAAATAATTTTCTTTCAATACACTAGCAACTCTGAAGTAACTCTTTTCATAAGCTTTAGTCATAGCTGTTTTCTTTACTATTTTAAAGAAACATACACAGTACATTGCTTCCTTTTTATTTGTTACTTGAGTCTTCTTTCTTTCTTTCAGAACTCCATCCGCAACTTACCCAGTACTCAATTAAAACATGTTAACTGCAAGCATACCTCAATGATATTCTGGGTTCAGATTTAGACCACAACAAAAAAGTGAGTCACAAAATTCTTTTGGTTTTTCAGTACATATGAAAGTTGTTTACACTATTCCATAGTCTATTAAGAGTGTCAGAGCATTATGAGTAAAGAATTACATGTATTAGTTTAAAAATGCATTATTGCTAAAAAACAAATTTTAATACAATTCTGAGCCTTTAGCAAGTGATAATCTTTTTGCGGACGGTCTTGCTTTAATGTTGATGGTTGCTGACTAGGGTGGTGGTTGCTGAAGGTCAAGGTAGATTTAAGTTTTATGGAAAAAAGACAATGAAGTTTGCCACATCATTTTGACTCTTCCTTTCATGAAAGATTCCTCTGTAGCATTCCATGGTGTTTGACATCTTTTCTCCACGGTAAAACTTTTTTCAGAATCAAAGTCAATCCTCTAAAACTCTGCTGCTGTATCAGCTAAGTACATGCAATATTCTAAATTCTTTGTTGTCATACCAATGTTTACCACGTCTTCACAGGGGTAGATTTCACCTCAAGAAACCACACTTTTTTTGCTCTTCAGTAAAAAGCAAATTCTCATCAATTCAAGTTTTATCAAAAGATTGCAGCACTTCAACTGCATCTTTAGATTCCATTTCTAATTCTAGTTCTCCCAGCACATCTGCAGCTCCTTCCTTCCCTGGTCTTGAACCACTCAAAGTCATTTTTGAGATTTGAAATTCACTTCATCCAAACTCCTGTTACAGTTGATATTTTGACTTTCTTCCATTAATGACAAATGTTCTTAATGGTATCTAGAATGAAGAATTCTTTCCACAAGGTTTTCAGTTTACTTTGCCTACATCGATTAGTAGAATCATTATCCACTGCAGCTACCATTTAATAAAATATATTTCTTAAATAATAAGACTTGGAAGTTGAAATTACTTTTTGTGTCATGGGCTACAGAATGAATGTTGTGGTAGAAGGCCTGAATATTAACCTTTTTTTTGTATATCTCCATTATAGTTCTTGGGTGTCCAGGCACATTGTCAGTGAGCAGTATATTTTGAAAAGAATTATTCTATATGAGCAGAAGGTCTTAACAATGGACTTAAAATATTCAGTAAACCATCTTGTAAACAGATGTGCTGTCATACAGACTTTCCTACTTTATTTACAAAGCACAGGCAGAGTAGATTTAGCATAATTCTTAAGGGCCATAAGCTTTTTTAGAATTGTAAATGATCACTGATTTCAACATAAACTTACCAGCTAGGTACCAAAACCCCCCAAAAAATCAATATATCAAAGAGATACCTGTACTTGCATGTTTATTGCAGCACTATTCACAATAGCAAAGATATGGAATCAACCTATATGCTCATTAACAGCTTAATGGATAAAGAAAATGTGGTAGATATACATAATAAAATAGTATCCAGTCATAAAAAAGAATGAGATTGTGTCATTTTCAATGACATGGAAGGAACGTGAACTCACTATGCTCAGTTATCAAATAAGTCAAACACTAAAAGACAAATATCACCTATTTTTACATATGCATGGGAGCCTGAAAATTTAATCAATTGGAGGTAGAGAGTGGAAAGATAGATAACAAAGATTAGGAAGGGTGAATGTAGCAGAGGGGAGAGTTTGAAGATAAATGAACTAAAAGGTACAAACATACAGTAAGATAGAAACAATGCGTTCACTGATAGCAGAGTAGGGTGACTATATTTAACAAAAATTCATTGTAATGGGATGATGTACGTCTTAAATATCTTGGCTTGATCACTACATATTACATACATGTGAAAAAATTTTGTGTACCCCATAAATTATACAAAAAATAAATAAAAATAAAATAAGTTACTAGTTATATTAGTTATATTAGTCCCTACAATAGAGTTACCCTGTCCTTTGAAGACTTGAAGCCAGGCATTGACGTCTCCACTATAGCTACGAAAATACTAGATGACATCTTCTTCCAATAGAAGGCTGCTGCTTCTGCAATGGGAGTCTCTCTTGTGGTCACCTTCATCAATGATAGTTAGATCTGGATGACTTGCTGCAGCTTCTCCATCAGCATTTTCTGCTTCACCTTGCACTTTGATGTTATAGAGATGGCTTTTCATGAACCAACTGCTAGCTTCAAACTTTTCTTTTGCAGCTTTCTCCCCTCTCTTAGCCTTCATAGACTTGAAGATAGTGCCTTGTTCTGCATTATGTCTTGGCTTAAAGGGATTGGCTGGTTTGTTTTTTTTTTTTTTAATTCAGACTGCTAAATCTTTCTCCATATCATCATAAAAGCCATTTTTGCTTTATTATCATTCTTACTGGAGTAAGGTTTTTAACTGTCTCTGAGAACTTTTTCATCACAGTCACAACTTGACTGTTTGGCACAAGAGGCCTAGCTTTTAGCCTATTTTAGCTTTCAACCTGCCTTCTTCTCTAAACTTCATTATTTCTGGCTTCCTATTTAAAGCGAGAGACATGTGAATATTATTTTTATTTGAACACTTAAAAGTTATTAATTGGCTTAATTTTAATATTGCTGTGCCTCAGAGAATGGGGAGACCCAAAGAGAAGGAGACAAATGGGGGAATAGTTTGTCAGTGGAGCAGTCAGAACACACCCAACGTTTATTGATTAAATTTACCATCTTATATAGATATG
Source organism: Tarsius wallacei (assembly GCA_963574415.1). Lineage (NCBI taxonomy): Eukaryota > Metazoa > Chordata > Mammalia > Primates > Tarsiidae > Tarsius > Tarsius wallacei. Next base: position 1,699 of record CAUYQG010157266.1, on the reverse strand, counting down.
GCTTGGGGCAACCCAAAACAGTTGCGATAGTAACATTCAACATCACTGATCACGGTTCACCATAAAAGTTATGATAATATTGAAGTAGTTTAAAATATTGTAAGTGTTACCAAAATGTGACACAGTGAAGTGAATTGAACATGTGCTGTTAGACAAATGGTGCTGATGGACTTGCTTAAATGCAGGCATTCCGCAAACTTTTAGTTTGTAAAAAAAAGCACATTATCTGTGAAGTCAATAATTGATGCACACCCAAATAAGATATGCCTGTAGGTATTTTTTTCCTTCAAGTTTTGCCTTGTGGCCCTCTAATTATATACAGATATGTGTGTAATTACCAATGTTATAAAAAAATTCAGTTTTTATGCACACCTTTCAGATTTATATCTCAAAGATATTTAATTTTTTAAATAAATTGGTAACCATCAAATTTATTGTTTGAAATGGTTTTATAAATGCATTGACCAGTGGATGTTTTATTCTTTCTAGTTTTTTTCCCCCCCTTGGCAAAGTATGTGGCAATAAATATCTTTAAACTTCTATTCTAATGAACAAGTGCACTTTTTACTCTGAAAGAGAGATTACCAGAAATGGAAGTGTTGGAAGGAAGTGTAAATGTCTTTTCATTTTTTTGTAGATGTTGCCAGATGGCTTTCTAAGATTTCTTTCTTTTTTTTTAAATTTTTTTTAAATTTTAACAATTCACATCTCTTCTAGCATTGTGGGACGGTACTTTTTGCCTGGATTCCTGCTGACAATAGGTGTCATCACTCATTTTAATTTTGTCAGCCTGTTAAGCGTAATGTGATATCTTTTTCTCACTTTAACTTACATTTCCCTGGTTAGCAGAAAATTTCAGCATATTTTCATATGTATGTTGGTCATTTGAATTTGCTGTTATGTGACGCATTTTCAAATTCCTATCTATTTTTCTATTTGGAGATGTGTCTTTTTTCTTGTCATACTATGTCTTTTTATTACAAGAATTTTTCTTAAATTAATTGGTTTTTATTTTACTCTTTTTCATTTTAGTTATCGTAATTTTTAAAAAATAAATTCTGTCTTTTAAATTATATATATATATTTTCAGTTTCTCCCTTAAAATTGTAAACACATACTCAGGAATATTTTCCTAGGTCTTTTACTATTTTGTTATTAAAGAATTATTTTTGTGTTCTAAGACATATGCCCAGGTTTATACAGTCAAACTTTATTTTAAAAATATACTTATCATGTACTATTTGCAATAGGTGTTACTTCTATTTAAAGCATTTGATAGAATTACTTGGTCTTAGAGATAATACTTTTGGGGAGATTTTTTATTATAGATTAAATTTCCTTAGTATTTTTGTAGCGCTTTTCCAGCTTTATGTTTCATCCTGAGTGAATTATGATAGGGTGTGTATCTCCAGGAGTAGATGCCAAATTTACATGGATAGAGTTATTTGCCGTATTCTGTTTCTATCCGTTTTATGTTTGTACTGTTCATAATGATATCATCTATCTAATTCCTACTATTAGTAATTTTTGTATTTTCTCTTTTATCTTTGTCAGTTTTTTTTTTTTTTTTTTTTTTGAGTTGGAGTCTCACTCTGTCGCCCAGACTGGAGTGCAGTGGCCGCTTCCGACCACCGCAGCCTCGACCTGCTGGGCTCCGGCGATCCTTCCGCCTCAGCCTTCCGAGTAGCTGGAACTACAG
>CAUYQG010157264.1:0-30625 GCA_963574415.1 Tarsius wallacei | reverse complement strand
ACGCCCGGCTGATTTTTTGATTTATTGTAGAGATGAGGTCTCGCTTGCCCAGGCGGGTCTCGAACCTGCGGGCTCAGGCAATCCACTCACCTCAGCCTCCCAAAGGCGCGGGATTACAGGCTGAGCCACCGAGCCCGGCTCCAGCTCTTATTTTTAATATACAAATTTTGTTTAAAAGAGAAATCCAAATTGTGCCTTTATACTGCTTTTTTATTGTTAATGCTAATTTTAATAAAATTTTATCAACACATCTATCTAACGTCAACCAGCTTTGACCACACAAGGTAGGGTTTTCAAAAACCTCTTATAATTTTACAATTTTCCCACTCTTTTTCTTTCTCCAACTTTCTGCATCTATTCGATTTCTTCAACCATTTCTTTAAAATTTGAAACATGCTTTAAAATTCTCTAAACTAGACATTAATTTTCCTTTAACACAACACACATTTGTATGTCTTCTTTATAAACTTCCTTACCAAAAACACATCATACTTTCTTTTTATGCTTTGCATACAGAATTGTTTTCCTTATATTCAATTTAACTACACATATTAATTGCAATTTTGACTCTTAGTAACCTTAGTTCTCAGTAAAAGACCTGAGAAGTAAGTGGTTTTATTTACTTATGCAAATTTATTTATTTATTTGTTTATTTTTAAGAGACAGGTCTTCACTCTGTTACCCAGACTGAAATGCAGTGGTGCAATCACAACTTACTGTAACTTTGAGTACCTGGGCTCAAGTGATCCTCTTGCCCCAATCTTTTGCGTAATTAGGACTACAGACATACACCACCACACTGCGGCTTTCAAACTTCTTGTCTCTACTGATCCTCTCACTTCAGCCTCCCAAAACAAAAGGGTTACAGGTGTGGGCCACCGTGCACAGCACAAAGTAATTTCAATTGTTATATATCAGATGCAGAGTCCCATACAGCAAACAGTGTTGTGAAGAAAATACATGAATGTTCTGATCCCACTCAGCATGGCCAGGAGGCACAGCTAGGCCAGGGAGGACACACTAAGCTTGGCTTTGCCCTGTAGGTAGTGGCCTAGGCACTGTGGATACATATATGTTTTCAAGTCTCACGATGTCAACTTATTTAAACTCCAGAATCTAAAGGTTTAAATCCTAAGATATAAGCTCACAATAAAGCTTGGGAGTATCAAAATGATCACAGAAGCAACAGCTTTATGACCATAAAACATCTATCAAAGATAGCCTGAACCTGTCTGACCAATAGATCCATGCAAAAATCTCTAAATTATATTTAATACTGATGATTCTGAACATATTCTAATTTTATTTTATCAACAATTTAAAACTAGTTTTACAAAGATTTTTAAAGTCATGTGAACTTGAAAGATATTTGGACTAGTTCAATTATGAATATGCATTTGTTTGTAAAACAAATCGATACAATATAAACAATATACAAAAAGGCATGTACACACATGTGCAGATAAAAACACAAATAAAACTAAAGATTTTATTTCTTTGATTTTAAACTTTTAGTCATGATACAAGTAAAATTAATTAATTTAAGGACAGTTGGAGTAAACTGTGCTTCTATAAGTGGAACAAGTTAATGTTTATATGTCCCACATGGTCAAAGTTTTTGCTAAATTTTAGAGAAAACAAGGAAATTGATTTATATTTAAAAGCATATATTTGGTCATAGAAACACAAAGGTGGGAAAAACAGATGCCGGCCCTGCTAAAGGAGGACAGGAGGGAGGAGGGATAAGGGGCACACAACACCACACTGGATACTAGGTTCACTATTAGGGGGAGAGTGGGCCCACTGGAAGCCCGTCTGTACACAATTTTCTTTTGTAGTAAATCTTCACATGTACCCTGCAACTCTAAAATAAAATAAAATAAATAAAAAATAAAACAATATGTTTACACACAAAAAGCATGGACAGACAATTGAAGGGGTTTTTTAAGAGAAATTTGAGTGTGCTAGAGAAATTAAAAATGAATACCATGGAAATGTACAATCAAAAAATTTACTTCAAGATTTTATTAGGAGATAAATTTCATTTAGTTAGTCAGGTTCTAGTTTGTTCTCCATTTTCCAACTTGACCATGGCCTCAGAAATGAGCCCAATAATGAGTACAGACAAAAAGCATTTGTAGTTTTTAGTTCTATTACTTATATATGGAAAAAATGGACAAAGTTCGAAGGTAGAACACCTAGATCTTAAAAAATCAAGGATCTCATTTTTACACTGAATTCTGGGTTCCAACGAAGAGAAAAATGCCAGGAGACAAGACCTTGCAATGCTTCCACATGTTCTTGGATGGAAGAACAACCAATGCCAATTAGCACACACTGTGATCATTCAATCCACCAAAAATGCCTTATCCTTCGGTGGCAAGTGTTTAAATAGCACTCATGTGTTTAAATAATGCCACTCTTAGCTAAACATGCAAAGAAACAAGTAGTTCCCCGAAGGAAAAAAAAAATTAGCTACAACCACTGTCAGTTAACTCCAAAACTACAGCTCTCATCAGTGATTTGCCAACCATCACATACAAAAAGCTCAAGTTCCTTCCCACAGTAAAAAATAATCTTCGGTATCCACAAAAGTCAAAAAGATCAAGAAACTTAGTTTGTAAGAGAGTGGAGCTTTAGACCTTAATGAAACCGGTCTATAACTCTTGTGACTTCAGCAAGAAGACAAAAGACCCCCAAAACTGGGGTTTGTGATGCCTTTTTCTTTGTACCTCAAGAGGGCTCAGAGAAATTAGAAGTCATCTCTAGATCTCATAATTTGGTGACAAAGATGGCAAAGAGGATGGAGGAGTAGAAGTAAGTAGAATAAGTCTTAGAGGAGCCAATTTAGGGATATATTAAACTTAGTAGACACTTCTCAAAAGAAGATATACAGGCAGCCAACAGACACATGAAAAAGTGCTCAGCCTCACTCATCATAGAGAAATGCAAATCAAAACCACATTGAGATACCATCTAGCCCCAATGAATGGCCATCATTAAAAAAACAAACAACAACAGATGCTGGTGAGGATGTGGAGAAAACGGAACACTTCTACACTGCTGGTGGGAATGCAGACTAGTGCAACCTCTTTGGAAGAAAGTGTGGCAATTTCTGAAAGAACTAGAAATTGACCTTCCATATGACCAGCATTTCCCCTATTGGGAATATACCCAGAGGAACTCAAATTATTCTATTAAAAAGATACCTGCACATGTATGTTTGTTGCAGCTCTATTCACAATAGCAAAAACATGGAACCAACCATGTTGCCCATTGAAGCTCGACTGGATAAAAAAAGTGATACATATACACAATGGAATATTATGCAGCCTTAAAAAAGAACAAACATATGGACTTCACAGCAACTTGAGCGGATTTAGAGTCGATCATACTCAGTGATCTATCATAGAAACAAAGAACAGAGTATCATATGTTCCCACTCATAAGCAGACCTTGAACAATTATAATACTATAAGAAAGTGATTGACAGTAGTGGGAAACTGTCAAGGGAAGGGGGTGGGATTGGCAGTTGAAGAAAACTGCTAAGGGAGGAAAGGGCACACCTCATCAACAGGGGTACCTGGATAATGAACATTTGTATACTTAACCATGAATTGTACCCCACATCTTTATAATAAAAAAAAGAAAAAAGCCAACAAAATTTTACTTTTTTGAAATCAAAAATCATAACAAAAAAGTAGAAGAGCCAAGTCTATAACTATTAAGGAGTTTTAGTTGACTGAAAAATAATTTAAAAAACAGGATTCCCCAAGAGAAAAAAATCAGACAGTCTTTTAAAAAAATAGCCTGAATATCAGCTTTTAATTAAGCTGACTTTTGACCATAGAGCTCTTTATAAAAATATTTTTAAGTTTATTATTATCATATTGTAGCTCTGGCAAAATCCAATGTTTCTTGGCTTTTACCTTTCTTTTTTCTTTAAAAAAATAAATAAAGGTATTTTTCCAAGTGACTCACCAAAACCAACGTCTTAGCCAAAGTTATACCTTAACCAAGGAGGCATGAAAGACTTCTAAAGAGATGCAAAGCAGTCCTCACAAGATCCCTACTGATTTCAAAGACAGCTCAAAGAAGAAAATGTTTCACTATACACAAATGGGGTATAACCCACATTTTTGTCCAGTCATATTATCTAGGGTCTCAGTCTCTCAGCATACTATGTACACACAGAGACCAACCATCTTGTGTGCCCCACAGATGGAAGATTTAGAGACAGTCAGTAATACAAAAAACCAAAAGCTGCTTACAGAATGGAAAAGGATCAATAACAAAAAGGTATCTTAAAACGTTGAGTTACACAAATATCAAACCAATCTTTTAGCTTTTTTTTCCTCCTGAGTTAAAAAAACATTACATCTACAGGAACTGGTTCTCTGACTGGGAATCAAAACTGGGCCACAGCAATCAGGGTAGAATCCTAATCACTACACAACAGAGTGGTGTGTCCTTTTTTGCAAATCCTGCAGGGCATCCAAAGCAGACAGTCTGAACATACAAAGGATTCTAACTTTTTGTTGTAAGTCAGGCTTTTGCTCTTTTACATTGTCAAGAGAATTTTTAATAGGCATAACACTATCATTTCTTTTTAATTTAATAATTATTTAATTAGTTATTTTTAATTTAGCTATCCTGCACATGTAAATAAGGTACCTGTTTAGAATGAGATAACTCTAAAATATTTTTCAAATATAGCAATCTTTTTAATTTAAAGGATCCTTGTTTTAACCATTTAAAATTAAAATTTTATTGACGTACTTATTTCAATAGGAACTTGATATAATAAACTTCTTTCTGTAGATCCCAGAAGATAATTTTGTCAGAATTAGAAATAAGCTACTACCATATAAACAATAGGTGTTTCCTCGAGAGAGTAAAAAGAGAGTCCAAATTATCCTGCCAAAAATTTTACTCCCAGGAACAGGATAAGATAGTAAAAGACTCTTATTGCCACAGATTGTTAAAAGTGATTTTTGTGCATATGATGTTTTTAGCATCCTACAAATTTGTAGGGGGATTCCAGTCACAGACTCATTAATCTGTGACTCTGGGTAAACCATCTTAATATTGAACTTTTCTAGGACTAACTAGGCAACAAGTATTGAGATGACAAAAGCCCCTTATTGAGATAAACTTATTGAGACAAACTCCCTTGAGACCTGTTACATTCAGAGCTAAGAGTACACCACTTAAAGTTTTATGTCTGAGATTTCCAGCCATTTCAGACTGGCCACCAGGTATGATGCAAAAATCAAGCTCCTCAGATGGTAGAAACCAAAAGAAAGTTTTCCTACTTGGTATCAACAAGGAAAGCTCTGAAAAACATAAAATAAGATGAGAAGGAAATCTTGCTTGGTTTTTATTTTGGGGATCCACAACAAAGTTTACCTAAACAAGTGCTGGTATAGTCAGAACCACAAAACTGACCAGTCCGTAGAGCTGGCTCTAACAATGGGCTTATAACAGTTTTAGTCCTCTGTTCTCCCCTATGGTAGGTACCCCCCTTTAAGAGAGAACACTGCAGAAAGACACAGACAAAAGAAAAGACTATTTCTGGGAGAAAATGGGTCAGATAATACAAATAGTTATATTAAACAGTACACCAGAGTTGCTGCACCCAAAACAAGGCACACATTTTTTTCCTACTAATAAAGATTTTAGCGAGGAAAATAAAAAACATACCATGGTTTCTACCATCCATTTGGTGGGATTCCACAAAAAGAGAGTCTGAAAGTCTGCATGGTAGAACATTTATTACACTTCTGCCAGCTTTGTTAATCCCTGGGATCCTTGACTGTGAATTCCAGAAGAGCAGAGCAGTTTTAGTTATCCTGCCTACAATGCCAAAACTGTCAGGGCCACGGAAAATTTCCCCCTTTGCACTCTGATGGTGCACTGAAGTTCAACTGACTACAGACAAATTAATAGGAGGAAAGGAACTCAAATGTATTAACGTGCATGGGAGTCATACAAAATATAAGAACTCAAAGAAAAGGCCAGATGATTGACACTTTTATACCATCCTGAGGTTACAGAAAGAATAGGAGCTTGGTGTGTGACAAAACAGGTTATGGAAGAAGGTAGAAGAAAAGGTCTGGCTAGTAAAATTGGTCTTAATATATACATGAAACCTCAAAGACAGCAGCCCTCAGAATAGATGAAAATGTTTCCTTCAGAACTTTAAAGCTATCAGACTCCCAGGAAATCTTTCCTAAGTCCAGAAAAAGGAGAACCTCAGAGAAGGCCTGGTTACATTAATTCAGATATCTCTACAGATGCAAAACTCCCCCACAAAAGACAGTTTTGCAGGGCTACTTCTGTTGGCAGGGCCTCTGAGCAACCATCTCAATATATGTCAAAGAAGTATATTTTGAGCTAAAATATTTTGGTTTCTTTCAGCACCAATAGCATTCAGTGAAGAAAGAATACCCTCTTCAATAAATGGAGTTGGGATAATTGAATAGTAATATGAGGAGGAATTAAACTAGATTCATATCTTTCTTCATAGAAAAATATCAACTCAAAATGGGTTAAACTGTGATGCAGGGCTGGTTCAACATTCACAAGATCATAAATGTAATTCAGCACATTAACAAATGTATAACCAACAGCCACATGATTATCTCATTATATACAAAAATAGCACTCGACAAAATCAAAATGGTTTAAAGACTTAAATGTAATACTCAAAAGTATGAAACTACTAGAAGAAAATATAGAAGAAATGCTTCATGATGTTGGACTTTACAAATATTTTAAAAATTAGACCTCAACATTATAAGCAACAAAGAAAAAAGAGACAAATTAAATTATATTAAACTAAAAAGCTTCTGCGCAGCAAAGAATACAATTAGCAGACTGAAGAAATAACAATAGAACAGGAAAAAGGGGTTCCAAGCTATTAGTCTGACTCAACATTAGTATTTAGAATATATAAGATCTCAACAGCAAAAGCCCTAAATATCCTATTTTAAGATGGACAAATGGGTTGAATAGACACTTCTCAAAAATGACACACAAATGACCAACAGGTATATGAAAAAATGCTATCATCACTACTCATCAAATAAATGAAAATCAAGACCAAAATGATACATTATCTCACCTAGTTAGAATAGCTTTTATCAATAAGACAAAAAATAACAGACGCTGGTGAAAATGTGGAAAAAAGGGAACATTGAATATAGAAAAGTAGTACAGCTACTATGGGAAACAGTATGGAGATATCTCAAGAAACCTAAAATTAAAGCTCTTATATGACCCAGCAATCCCACTACGGGGTATATAGCTAAAAGAAAAAATCAATATGTCAAAGAGATATCTGTACTCCCATGTTTATCACAGCACTATAAACAACAGCCAAGATTTGGAATCAACCTTGCTATCCATCAAAGGAGGAATTGATAAAGAAAATGTGGTATATAAACACATGGAATACTATTCAGGCATAAAAAGAATGAAATCCTGCCAGCACAAATGAACCTGAAGGACATTAAGTATAATAAACCAGGCACAGAATGACAAATATCACATAATTATACTCATATATGAGATCTAAAAATGTTGATTTTATAGAAGTAGAAAGTATAATAGTGGTTACAAGAGGTTGGGAAGGGTGATGTGGAGAAGGGATAGACAGAGGTTGGTTAATGAAGACAAAAAGGCAGATAGAAGGAATAAGTTCTAGTGCTCTACAGCACTGTAGGATGACTATAATTAACCACAATTTATTGTATATTTTCAAACAGCTAGAAGAGCACATTTTGAATCTCCCCAATACAAAGAAATAATAAATGTTTTAGATGAGAGATATGCCAGTTGTTCTGATTTGATCATTACCCATTTTATACATGTATTTAAATATCACGCTGTACTCCATAAATATGTACAATTATGTGTCTGTTAAAACTTTAAATAAAAGCAAAAAGAAAGCTGTAAAAAATTACTATAACAATCAAAGTTTTTAGCAGACTTGTCCTGGAAATAAAAAATTGGTAAAAGCAGATGAATCTATCAAATGTGTGTGAAAGGGGCAGACAGAAGTGTGAGTCTTAGAGTATAAGAGGATGTCTGCATATTATATGCATACAAATAGATGTTATATATATGATTCCTTTTTTTTTTTTTGAGTTGGAGTCTCACTCTGTCGCCCAGACTGGAGTGCAGTGAAATACTCCCGGCCACCGCAGCCTCAACATGCTGGGCTCCAGCGATCCCTCCACCTCAGCCTTTCAAGCAACCAGAACTACAGGTATGCGCTATCACACCCAGCTAATTTTTGATTTATTGTAGAGATGAGGTCTCACCAAGTTGCCTGGGCAGGTTTTGAACCTGCGGGCTCAGGCAATCCACTCGACTCGGCTTCCCAAAGTGCTGGGATAAAAGGCTGAGCCACCAAGCCCGGCCATGATTACTTTTTAAAAATTTTATAGTTGTGGGGTGCAATTCAGGTTTAGGTATGAAAATGGTCATTGTGTAAGTAAAGTTTGGGCCTCAGCCGGGCTTGGTGGCTCAGCCTGTAATCCCAGCACTTTGGGAGGCCGAGGTGATTGGATTGCCTGAGCCCCAAAGTTCGAGACCAACCCAGGCAAATTGGCAAGACATTGTCTCTACATTAAATAAATAACTAGCCAGGCATGGTAGCACACTCCTGTAGATCCAGCTACTTGTAAGGCTGAGGCGGAGGGATCGCTGGGGCACAGAAATTCGACACTGAAGAGACAGTGAGCATGCCACTACCCTCCAGCCTGGACTACAGAGTGAGACTCCAACTCAAAAATAAATAAATACATAAAGTTTGCACCTCACTTTGGTCCCCACTTCACCTAGTTTGAGATCAGGTACATTTATTGATGGGGTGTGTCCCACCTCCCTCCCATTGAAGTTTCCCACTGTTGCCAATCCCTTTCTTATAGTATTATGATAATTGTTCAAGGTCTACCTTTGAGTGAGATCATGTGGTACTCAGTTCTTTGTTTCTGTGATAGATCATTCAGTATTACATACTCTAAGGCCATCCAAGTTGTTGCAACGTTCATAATTTTGTCCTTCTTTATGGCTGTGTAATATTCCATCGTGTATATGTACCACATTTAAAAAATCTAGTCCTCTTTCCATGGGCAGCATGGTTGATTCCATGTTTTTGCTATTGTGAATAATGCTGCAGTAAACATGCATGTGCAGATATCTTTTTCATAGAGTGATTTGAGTTCCTCCGAGTATATTCCCAGAAGGGGAATTGCAGGATTGTATGGAAGGTTGATTTTTAGATCTTTTAGGAATCGTCAAACTGTTTTCCACAGAGCTTGTATTAGTTTACACTCCCACCAACTGTGCAGAAGTGTTTCCTTTCCCCCGCATTCTCTCTAGCATCTGTTCCTTTTTGAGTTATTGGTGATGGCCATTCTGACTGGGGTTAGGTGGGATGTCAGTGTGGTTTTAATTTGCACTTCTTTGATGATTAGTATTTTTTCATGTATCTTTTGAGAAATGTCTATTCATATCTTTTGCCCACTTTCTAATAGGGCTGTTTGATTTGTTCTTTTCTGCATATTTGAGTTGCTTGTAGATCCTGAATGTTAGACCTTTGTCAGATATACACTTGGAAAATTTTTTTTCCCATTCTGTATGCTGCCTCCTGCTCTTTTCATGGTTTCTTTTGCTTTGCAGAAGCTTTTCGGTCTGATGAGGTCCCACTTGTCTATCTTATCTCTTATGGCATGGGCATTTGGCGTTTTAATCAGGAATTGGTTGCCGGTTCCAATTTCCATAAGTGTGTCTCCTGCATTTTCTAGGGTTCTTATAATTTGAGGCTTTACATTTAGGTCTTTGATCCATTTAGAGTTGATTTTTGTGTATGGTGAAAGGTAAGGGTCTTGTTTTAATCTTCTGCATGTTATCAGCCAGTTTTCCTAGCACCATCTATTGAATAAGTTCACGTCCCCCAGCAGTTTTTAGTGAAGGCTTTGTCAAAGATGAGTTAGTTGAAAAATTTAAGTTTTGCTTCCAGAATCTCTATCTTGTTCCATTGGACTATATGCCTGTTCTTGTATCAATACCAGGCTTATTATGCCAGGCATTTTTGTAGCCTTATAATAAAATTTAAAGTCTGGAAGTGTAGTACTTTCCACTTTGTTTTTTTTTGCTGAGGGTCATTTTGGCTATTCATGGTCATTTATGTTTTCATATGAATTTCTGTATTGTTGTTACCTGGTTTGAGAAGAATGGTGCTGATAATTTAATGGATATTGCATTAAATCTGTAGATTGCCTTGGGTAGGATGGAAATATTAACAATGTTGATTTATATATGATTACATTTAATACTATTGTTATCATTTTGTATATTTGCAGAGAAATATAACACCATTTCAAAAATATGCTTATAAATGATAAATTATTAACTGAACATGAAAATCTATTTTTTAAAAATGTATGTGCATGAGTCTATATGATTGTGAGTACTCACACAAACATGAGAGAAAAAGAACAGAGGACAATTTTCTTTGAACGATGGTGCAAATAAGTATTATTTGAGACTCCTGAGAAGATGAGACTGTTTAACTAAATTAAAAATATAAAATAAATGATCCTCAGACTTTGTACTCCCTTGTTCACATAATTTTTTGTTTAGCTATAAACAAATCAATGTCAATGGTTTTCCGAGATACTTGGAATTTGGAAGGCAATAATAATTCACACAATCTCTAATATAATACTTCAAACATGTATTTTTGAATCAATTTAAGTTACTTTGTGTCAGGCACTGTTCTAATAACTTAAGATAAATCATTGAACAAAACAACCAAAGCTCCTACCCTCATTCAGCTTACATTCTAAGCCTGAAAGAATAAATAAATAGCAACAAATCCAATTAGTGACAAAATTACACAGTCTATTATAAGATAATAAATGCTAAGACAATCAAAAAATGAACAGAAATACAGTAGGGCAAGGAGAATACTAAGTGCTAGTTTGGGAATGTGAGCCGTGCTACAATTTTTAAAAGATTGAGTATTCCTCATTGAAAAGGGAGCATTTCAGTATAATTTCCAAGGGAAATTTGATTATTAGAGAACCTATCTAGAGAAAGGTTATTATAGGCAAAAAGAACAATCGGTGTAAAGATCTTATGACCAGAAAGTACCTGGCCACATGTTTGAGAATCAGGAAGAAGGGCAGTATGCTAAGAGTAGATTTATTGCTTTTCAGTGGAGAAACAATCATGTTTCCATTAGTAGAAAATTCAGAGACGTCACCTAGATGGCATGAAAAAAAACAAAAATATATATATTAAAAAAAAAAAGATGTCTCTTTGTAAGAAGGTAATACTGAAAAGAATAACTTTAATAAAATAAAAATAATCTGATTATAGTATTAACCTATCAGAGGTAAATGAGTTAAAGTTTGTAGCCAACTGGAAATACGATAAGCTATTATATTCTTCCTTAAATAGTAATGTTTTTAAAAATACAATCTTCTCAATAGATGCAGAAATTGCAATTAATACACTGAACATATCTTCATGGCAATATATTTTTGTAAAAGAGAATTATAAAGAAACTTTATTAATCCCTTAATGGGCATCTACAAAGAACCTTTAGCACTTGCTACATGTAATTATGAAATGATAAAACCTTTTTCTGTTTAGATGAGGCATAAGATAAGGATACATATTATTGTCATTTTGCCTTTGCCCTGTTCTGGAGAATTTGCCCTGTACAATATGAAAATATGCCCAATGCCAGATTTATAATCTGCCCACACCAAATGTGTCCTTTTCCTGTGTTCCTTATTTTAGTCAATTGTAGTAGCATCCTGTTGCAAAAGCCCAATATTTAGGAGTCATCCTTTACATTCCTCTCTTTCTCACTCCCCCATTTAATCCATCAAAGTATAATTATTCTTACTAAAGAAAACACCTCTAAAATCTAACCACTTTTTTGCAACTCCAGGGACTCCATTTTACTTATTGTTTCTTATCTAGACTAACACAATAGCATCCTAAATTGTCTAACATCTATTAGTGACTGTATTGTTTCTAGACTCTTTTGTCAAAGTGGTTATTTGAAATACAAATCAAATTGGTAATAGTTTTCCAATGCCCTTAGGACAGAAATAGCCTGTGTGATCTAACCTTTCAATATCTCTCCAGTCTCTCTTTCTTGCCTTTACCTATGCTGTTTCATTTGCCTGGAAATCTCTTCCTTTCCCCTTTGTTAGTTAACACCTACTCAACTTTCAAAAACTCACTTGCCCATGGAAAACTTCCCTGTCATCCTCTACTAGGTCAAATACCTAAGGTAAGACCTTCTAGCATCAGGCACCTCCATGCATAGTATCTATAACATAAATTTAAATATATATATAAATTTGTTTGACTCCTTTATTAATGTAACATATCAATTCTTTATTGTAAATAAATAATTTATTTATTTTTTAGGCAAAACTCTGTTGTACTACCATTTTATTTTTTGCAACTTGTACAGTTTCTGACACCTAACTACTTGAAAATATTTTTTAACTATATAGATTAATGAATATTTATAGAAGTTTTGACTATGCAAGACCACGGCAGAGCATATGTTCCTTAAGAACAGGAACAATGCGATTACCCATGTTTCCTGTGGCTTGAATTTTGCTTGGCATCTATTGTTACTTGGTATGTAATTGCCATTTTTAGAAAAGCTATTTCATGGGCCCTTACAAAAATTATGAATAATGTCTTTCTGGTAAATCTTTAAATAAAATATAAAGAAACAAAAGAGTGGGGAAGAAAGAAGACAGCAAAAAAGGAAGTATAAGGTAACTAAGAGACTACAACAGTAAAGTGGAAGGCAAAAATATTACTTAAAAATTCATATTTCTATGTATTTTAGTGAATGATATGCTCAAAAAACATGCCAATTCTTATATTTTAGCAAAATCTATCAAATATATCCTCATAAGCATCACAGAGGTATTAAAGAGATAACTATTTTGTTCAAAAGATGCAGCCCTGAGAACTCCTGTGCTGCTATTGTCAATGTCTCATCCTCAGCCTACGAGAAATTGTGATTGTTTGCTAAGGGCAGTCTCTGGCCTCTGGATTCCACTTTGCAAATTTGCAGGGCAAGAAGTGTTCTGGAGAGCTAACATCCTCCAGGAGTAGCTTTTATTCAAGGACTGGTGAGAGTTGATGAATAAAAACTCCACCTTAGCCGGGCTTGGTGGCTCAGCCTGTAATCCCTCGCCTGGGGAGGCTGAGGTGAGTGGATTGCCTGAGCCAGCAGGTTCGAGACCCGCCTAGGCAACCTGGCGAGACCTCATCTCTACAATAAATCAAAAAAATTAGCCGGGCGTGGTAGCGCGCGCCTGTAATTCCAGCTACTTGGAAGGCTGAGGCAGAAGGATCACTGGAGCCCAGCAGGTCGAGGCTGCGGTGGCCGGGAGCGGCCACTGCACTTCAGTCTGGGCGACAGAGTGAGACTCCAACTCTAAAAAAAAATAAAAAAAAAAAAAAAAACTCCACCTTACCAAGTTACTTGGATGAAGAAACTCTGAAATTCTACACTGGCTCTCAGGGTTCCCCTGTGTTATTAATTCCAATTGCCATCATTATAATTTGCTTGACAATGCGTGCTTTATTGACTATTTTTTCCTTCTCTGTTTTATTTCTTCATTGTCTTACCAAAATTTCTAGGTATCCAAAATAAATTACTTGCATTGGAATCCTTGTTTCAGGATCTTCCTTAGAAAAACCTAAACTAAGATATTCTACTTGAAAAAAAGTAGCTCATAAAGACCATGTTCCTGACCCTACACCACCTGGAACATCCTAGAAAAATTAATTTGAAAAAAAAAAGGGTGACAGAGCTGCCCAGACAGGTAAAATTGAGAAGCCAATGACTATTAATAGCTACTATTATTTCCTGGAACTACTTTGTCATTCATTCCTTGTTTTATTAAATATTAAATACAAAGTTATTCTTGTCTTATGAAGTTTAGAGTTAGTTGAAAAGAAAAATATATAGGCAAATAATTGCAATATATAAAATAATATTGGGAACCAGTATCTCCAGGGATTATGGTACCCTAATCTAGTGTTTCTGGGGTAAGGTTTAGAGAAGGCTTGGTAGGAGTTATGATTGAATAGGTTTGTGAACTGGATGGAACTTTCCCAGATGAAAGAGTGATAAGAAAGCTATACAATACAAAGAGAACAGCATGATTAAAAGCACAAAAGCATAAGCAGTATATGATGGAGGAATTCTATGAGGTTTAGTAAGACATAATTAAATATAAAAATAAGTATGGGGTACTGTGAAATAATGGCAGGGAGCAAGAATTAAATAGTAAAATGGTCTGGTTCCAGGTTAAGTAAATCAGATTCTATCTTACGGGTAATGACAAACAATTTTGTACTCAGACAAGCTCAACCTTCTGTTTCCCATATTATGGGGAAAATATTTTAATACCTACATCTATGAATTTTTATTGAAAGATATTCTGAGATTTATTGTTCAATACAATACATGACAGCTTCCTGAAATTCTACTAAATTCATGTCTGAAAGTTGCTATGGAGTATTTAATCCAATAATTAATGGAACCATGGTAAGATTTATTAAAACATGATTCATTATCTTTAAATGACAGAAATAATGTGTGAATGTCTAACAGAGCAAGCCTGTTTCATTGTGTGAAAAACATAAAGTAATCAATGTTTAAATAACTGGTTAAATTACACAATGAAACCTGCTACAATTGTGTGCCGGTGGTATACAGAGCTTTGAATGCATCAGACACCAAGTGTTAGCAATACTTTAGTAGGTGTTTTTCTTAAAGACCTTGAAGGAGATTGACATCCCTAGCTCACTATGACACAAAGGAGCTTCTTTCTAGTCAATGTCCCTCAACTCTTCCTAGTTGATGATATTCTGATCTACCTCAGGAGCTATTAATTCAGTGAAGAGCTTGTTATTGCTAAATATTTTTTAAAAGACAAGGTCTAAAAGTATAACAGAGTTGAAAAGAAATAATAAAAAAAACTGCATTTGCTGTCCAGTCTTCTTTGCATGAAAGCCTGAGAGCAGCTACCTCATGAGCAATAACAAAGTCACTGCCTGTAGGATTGACTGGGAGGCAGTCTGCTTCTCTTGCTTATCCTGAAACAGGAGCATATATAATAAACCACATGCCTAAGGCTTTCAAAGTACATGATCTGTATTTCCTAGCAAAGTTTTTTTGTTTTGTTTTGTTTTTAACATGAGCTCTCATTTTCTAAGCTCAAAACAAAAGAAATCAGTCCTAAAGTAGGAGTTGTTTATTGTATTTTAAAAAACCGTCATCTCATTTTTTAAAATACAATAAACAACTGTTTCATTGTGTGAGAAACATAAAGTAATCAATGTATAAATGACTGGTTAAATTACGCAATTTGTGTGCCGGTGGTATACAGAGCTTTGAATGCATCAGGCACCAAGTGTTAGTAATTGGTAATTATTTTGTTTTCTCTAAAATCTGGAACAAAATCAAAATATAATAGTAGATATAATGCAGATTAGCAAAAAAAATCATTAAGATTTGAAGCATTTTTTATTGATGTGAATAGCAGATATTTCATTAACTAAGTCAATAGAATGCTAATAAGTTAATTATCTCTTTGAGGAATAGAATAGTTCAATAAAGTGACCATTATTTAACAGTGTAAAACGATTTTTAAACCTCTTCCATGGCTTTGCAAGGGCTAATAAATGACAAGCCTCTGTTAATATTAACCTGTAAGCAGGGTTTTTCTCTGTCACAATGCCACTTCATATTTTTACTTTACTCTGTTCGGAGTTTGATTACAAACAAACATATTTATAGTAGGTCACATATAAAATGTGTAAGAATGGTAATCTGCAATGGACATTTAATGCTGCATATCTGGGGGAGAATATCAACAGCAATTTGTGGTGTGAGCTCTTTTGGTACTTCTAAGAAGTTAAAATATATAAAAACTTCAAGTGAAGACAAATCAATCCAACTAAAAATTGCTGGAATAGCGATTATGCCTATGTAAAAATAATTAATAAACTCTTCTTGGAAGCCAACAATTCTATGTAAACAACCTCCAAAGTAAGACATGTAAATATAGGTAAAAGCAAAGATAAAGTGTGACAGCAATGGTAAAATAAAAAGAAATATAAAGAACATCAATGGAAATAGAAGATAAAAACCAAGAAAAATTTCTTTGTAGAATTTCCTGCCATATCTGCGTCGCTCTTACTTTTCACTCAAGCACCAGAATGACCTGATCTGTCCTTCAATTTAATCTCTCCTAATTGTAACTTCCACTCTGTGAAATCTCACACACACACACACACACACACACACACACACACACACCTGAAATGTGAGCAGAGATTGTAAATAAGAGGTCTTAACAGTTAGTGAATGTGACTTTGGGTCATTTTTTAAACTCTACTTGTGTTGTCCCTGATTTTCTCTAAAATAAATAGCAGTAATGTCAAATGTTAGATGACCAAACAATCAATTGAAGTTTTACTGAGCAGGACTTTTAGGGGATTAGTTATAAATATGCTTCCCATGTAATACTGTACACAGATAAATTCAAATATATTTTATTTAAGCTAACATATAGAAGGAAGAAAAATTTGCCTTTTTCTTTCCAGAAATAGCAAAATATCAATTTGCTTCACAAAATTAATGATACATTATCTCTTTTTTGACAGTTTTATTAATCTAATTAAATAATGATATTTTTATTATTCAAATAGCCATTTTACAAAGTAGCCATTTAGTGACAAAGATATACTCAGAAAGAAAGCATTTAAATAAAACAATTGTCCGTGTTCGGTGGCTCAGCCTGTAATCCCAGCACTTTGGGAGGCCCAAGGGAGTGGATTGACTGAGCACGAGGGTTTGAGAGCAGCCCAGACAACTTGGCGAGACCTTGTCTCTACAATAAAAATAAAAATAAAATTAGCCGGGCATGGTAGCACACACCTGTAGTTCCAGCTCCTTTCTCGCTGAGGCGGAAGGATCGCCAGAGTCCAGCAAGTCGATAGAGTGAGACTCAACACAAATAAATAAATAAATAAATAAATAAATAAATAATGTTTAGTCTTCCATAGCACTCAACTAGCTTTGCTAAATGAAAGTAAAATGGCAATGTTTTTAAGAAATTATACTCATGTGACACTGCTTAACTCGTGGTACATTTAAAATAGTCCTTGTAAGAGAAGCTATTCTAATCAGTGTTCTTAAAGCAATACTGGGGTTGCAATTAAATTAAATGCATGTCTTTAAAAACAACGTAATCCAAAATTTCCAGTAAGTAGGTGTTGAAGTTATCATATAAAATTTACTATAATATAGGTGGGAAAATGTCCCCATAAAGTTATTTATCACCACTCAACATTAACTCACCTCATTTCACATAATGTCTAAGTAACAATCTTATTTCTATTAGTTATTGGTAAGTGCATTGAACTATGGGCTCAATTAAAAGCCTTTCTAAAGGAAATGCCATTTAGTGAGACAAATGTAGTTGGATTTCACATTTGTTTTGCTATTTATTTCCTATATTTTATGCTATTGAGAATCCGTTAAAATATGCCTACTTGAAATGCTTATTTACATGCCTATCTATAAAGTAGAATTTAGGGTTAGGGAGAACAAAATAGCTGATTTTGATACCTATGTTTCTTTTACCATCGTAAAGAGACTGTCTTTTGTCATATTTGCATGAAAACTTAAGAGAATAATTCTTTATGTTCCACAAACTGGTAAGGTACCTTAACAGTAGAAATCACATTCCATTATGGAACTTTCAAAAATTAGCCTAATTTCACAAAAGTAGATATATATCATGGTTAGAATCAAGATTTAAGTTATCCTGTTAAAGAGTAGGAGTTTCATTCATTCACATAACCAAAATATACAGAATGTCTAGTATGTGGCAGGTACTTTGCTAAACATGAGAAATATAGCCATGAAAAAGACAGCTATGGTTTCTGTCCTTGTGCAAGTTTATATTTGGATAAGCAAGAAAGACATTCAGAATTAATTACACTAATGACAGTTGTTGCATTATTTTAAAAAGATGTACAATGCTAATGGGGCATTATATAAGGGTCAATCTTACCTAGTTAATAAAAGGGATGATTGGGGAAAACTTCTTTGCAGCAGTAAACATCTAAACCAGTGTCTGAAAGATGAATAGTAAGAGAACTTTGATAGATAAAGATTAGGTGAAGTGTGTTCCAGAAAGAAAGAGAACTTGTCAAAATATTTGAGATTATGATGCACCATTGTGGATGTAGAAGAAGGACATTATGACGGGAACAGAGTTAATCTGGGTATGAGTGTTAGAGATGGTGATGGAGAAATTTCAGGGGCCATGTATGCACACACACACACACACACACACACACACACACACACACACACAAATTTTCCCCTAAGAAATTAGGAACTCAGGCATTGTAAAGTTTTAAATTTTAAAGAGAAAGACATTATCAGGTTTGCATTTTAAAAGGCATGGTAGCGTGTGCCTGTAGTTCCAGCTACTTGGAAGGTTGAGACAGAAGGATCACCAGATCCCAGCAGGTGGCCGGGAGCGGCCACTGCACTCCAGTCTGGGTGACAGAGTGAGACTCAACTCAAAAAAAATAAAAATTTAAAAAAAAAAAAAAAAAAAAAGTCACTATGAAGTTGGGACATTAGGAAGATGGCAGACTAGAAGGCTCCAGGTTCACATTTTCCCCCAGAAACATCAAAATACTAGTAGAGAGTGACTAAAAATGGTTTTAAAGGTGCTAAGTAGATCAATGAAAAGGACTATGGCAACCAAGTAAACACCTAATTTTTAAAAATGCCACATTGAAAACAATAGGAAACTTCATGAAATTTTTACTTCTCCATGCCCTGTCAAATTTTCAGCATGGCATACTGTGTTTTAGAGGAAGTACTGCCCCAGCTCCCATTTCCTTTCTCGAATCAGAGAGTATAGAGGACCTTATTTGCACTATTTTTTTGTCAGTCTTTGGGCTGGGGGACTGCCTGAAGCTCAGATAGAGGAACAGTTATGGCTCAGATATCACATTAGAAAAAGCCAGAGAAAGCAAAAGACACTGCTCATAAAAGCCACAGCGGGGAAGACATACTTATAATGCAACTAGAGCAAGAGATTATGGGTCGAGTTATAGAAAAGAATATCTAAGCCTTAAGAAAAGGCAGTAATGAAACTCTTTGGAAAATTAAGGCTTTTAAAAGCAGCCATGTATATGGGGGAATTAAATTACATACATCACATACACACACAAAGGAGAAAGGAGAGAGAGAGAGAGACAGGCCCACTCAATATACATTCCCAGAAAAGGTCTGAGAATAACTTAAGGACTTAAGGTTTTATGCTGGGTTTATCACAGGGCACAGAAAATGCTCTAATAATTAGTGAACACCTTTGCTGACAGGAAATCAGTTTTGAAAGACTGCAAGACACGGGAATTTGTTGTTGTTTGCTTGTTTGTTTTAATGCCCAACTTTCAATCCAAAAACTACCAGGTATACAAAAAAATGTTTAAAAAAACATAGCCTATTAAAAGTTAGAAAAGTGGCAGGAACACAGTGGCTGAAAGAAATATGAAGGTAAAATGGCTAAAGAAACCCAAGTATAAGAACTACTAGAAACACATAATTTAAAACAGTCGTGAGTATGCTTAAAGAGCAAAGAAAAACTCAGACAAAAGGCTAAAGAAAAATCAGGAAAACGAGATATGGACAAAATTATAATACCAATAAAAAGATAGAAAACATATAAAGGAACCCCCCCCCAAACCTCTGTAAAATATAACTGAATTGAGAAATTCACGAGACAAGTTTGACAGCACACTCAAACAGGAAGAGAAAAGAGTCATTCAACCTGCCAACAGGTCATTTGAAATTATCAAATCTGAGGACCAGAAAAAAAGAAACATAAAGTGAACAGCGTCTTGGTATTTACAGGATACCACAAAGTGGAGCAATATATGTATAATGAAAGTCTGAGAAGAGAGAGAGAAAAGGACAGAGCATATCTGAAGAAATAATGGCTGAAAACTTTCTAAATTTGAGGACAGTGTGGATCTACAGATCCAAGAAACTCAACAAATTCCAAGTATGACAAACCCAGAGACCTATAATGAGACACATCACAAGAGATTACTTTTGTATCTAAGGACACTTAAAGGTAAAAATCAAAAGTTTGGGAAAAGATACTCCATGTAATAATTACCAAAAGAGAGCAAGAATGGCTATAATAATATCTGGAAAAATAGACCTTAAGCCAAAATTTGTTATAAGAATTTAAAAAGGACATTGTATAATGATAAAAGTAACAATTAACAAAGAAGATACAGCAATTATAAAAATATATGCATGAAACATCAGAAATCTAAGGTATATAAATTAAACATGGACATAATTAAAGGGAGAATCACAGAGCTATACAATAAAGTAAGAAATTGCTATATCTCACTTTCAATAATAGATAGAACAACAAGACAGAAGAACCATAAAAAACCAGAAGACTTTACAAAAATTATGACCTAAAGGCCATATGCAGAACAACCCATCCAACAACAGGAAACTGCACACTTTTGTCAAGTGCAAACCTGCAACATTCTCCAGAATAGAACATGTGTTGGGCCATTAAAAGTGTTAATAAATGTTAAAAACCTGTAATAATGCAAAGTATATTTTCTGATCACAATGGAATGAATCTAGAAATCAATATCAGAAGGAAAACTGAAATATTCACAAATGTGTATAAATAAAATGACACGTATTCCTACACTCCCTAGGACAAAGTAGGAATTACACGGGGAATTAGAAATCTTGAGATAAATGACAATGAAAACACAAAATACCAGAATTTATGAAAGACAGCAAAAGAAGTTCTTAGAAATTTATTATTAAAGGCTTTCATTAAAATAGAAAAAAATTTAATCAATAACCTACATTCGCTTCTCAAGGAAATAGAAAAAGAAGAAAAACCTAAAGCTAGAAGAAAGAAATAAATAGTACAGATTTTATCAAAGATAAATAAAATAGTGAATAAACAGATTATAGAGAAAATCAAGGAAAGCGAGAGTTGCTTTTTCAAAATGATTGTCAAAATTGACAAACTTTTAACTAGGTTGACTACAAAAAAATAAAAAATAGAAGTCTCAAATAACTAAAATCTGAAATTAGAGTCATTACTACTGGTTTTATAGATACAAAAATAATTTTAAAACCCCGTATTATAAATGATTATATGGCAACAAAATGGATAACTTAGACAAAATAAATAAATTTCTAAAATTTATTCAGTCATTCAAGACAATAATAAAGGAATCGAAATTCTAAATCTACCTATAACTAGTGAGGAGATTAAATTAGTAATCAAAAACATTCCAAAAAAGAAAAGTCCAGGAACAGGTGGCTTCACTAATAAATTCAAACAAAGATTTAAGGAATAATAAACTGCAATCCTTTTCAAATTCTTCCATAAAATTGAATAGTAGGGAATACTTCCTAACTCATTCAGGCAGCAAGGATTACCTTCATATCAAAGTGAGACTAAGACACTAAAATAAGAAAAAAAAAATTTATACAAGGAGGCACCCCCCTCAGAAAAAAACAAAAAACAAAAAACAAAGCGGAATTACCTTTTGAAAGGCAAGCCGCTTGTAGAACACTCAGAATTTGCTCCTCCAGATCAAACAGTAAACCAAAGTTTCTGGAAGTTTTGAGAATGTTGTGCTGATGATTTGCAGAACAAACATCCCGAATTGTGACAAACAAATGATTGGTTCTTCCACCATGATTATGCACCACACTGCGCTGTGTTTAGCAAATTTTGACCAAGACATGATTCCCATGCCCCATACTCCCTCCCTATTCACCCAGTCTCAGCCCGAGCTACACTTTTTTTTGTTTGTTTCTCAGATGGGAAAAAAATCCTGAAAAGGAAACGTTTTGTTGATGTGGAGGAAGTGAAACCAAAAGCACCAGAAGCACTAAAAGATATCAAAATTGGCAAGTTCAAAACTGTTTTGAGCAGTGGAAAGAATGTCGGTAGGTGTATTGCATCAAACAGAGAGTACTTTGGAGGTGACTGAAGTTTACACGTGTGAGAATACATACACAATTTTTTATAAATTAATTCTGGTTTTGGGCCCCCCCCCCGCATAGTGATGCAAAATTACTCAACAAAATAATAGCAGTTAGATTTCAATAGCATATTCAAAAGACTATACTCCATGAAGAAACAGGATTTATTTCTGATATGAAAGGATCATTGGACATACAAACATCGATTGTTGTAATACACAACATTAACAGAATGAAAGAAAAAACACACATGATCTTCTCAATTGATACAGAAAAAAAATTGGACACAATTCAAAACTTTTCCTTAATTAAAGTGTTAAAAAAAAACTAGGAATAGAATGAAACAACCTTAATATAATAGACGCCATATATGAAAAAGCCCACAGGTAATATTATACATAAAATTGAAAGACTGAAAGCTTTACCTCTAAGATTGAAACAAGACAAAAATGCTCACTTTTTCCTCATGATTCAGTATACTATTGAAAGCTTTCATGAAACAATTAGGCAAGAAAAAAAACATGCAAATTTGAAAGGAGGTATAATTATCTTCATTCACAAATAACACAATCATATATAATATATTTTTAAAAAACCTAAAATACCCCCCTCACACACACAAATGTCAGAACAAATAAAGGAATTCAGAAAAATTTCAGGACACAAAATCAATATGAAGCATCAATTGTTTTTCTAAAATAAAAAAATGAACCATCTGCAAAGGAAATTTAGAATACAATTTTATTTACAATATCATCAAAAAGAATAAAATACTTAGGAAACAACCTTAATTTAATAGGCAAAAGTCATATACAGTATAGCATAAAATATATTTGGTCTTTGTCTCCAGCTCCTGTCACACATTTTCTAAAGATTTTGAAATTACCCGTGATAGAAATGTCTTTTGTTATTCTCAACCAGTCCCTTTTCATCTCACCTGTATTTAATACCACTTAACTGTACACTTAAGATAGTTAAAATAGTACATTTTATTATATAGATCTAATACATATAACGTATATCACACTCACACACACACACACACACATATATCTTACCACTATAAAAAGAAAAAAATTCCTGTGGTTGCAAATATTTAAAAAATGGATTCCAAGAGAGCAAGAGTGGATATTAAGAAATTAGTTACATGCCTGTAATTCCGGCTACTCGGAACGCTGAGGCAGAAGGATCGCTGGAGCCCAGCAGGTCGAGGCTGCGGTGGCCGGGAGCGGCCACTGCACTCCAGTCTGGGCGACAGAGTGAGACACCAACTCAAAAAAAAAAAAAAAAAAGAAAAAGAAAAAGAAATTAGTTATGTCTGTTTACTGTAATCTCATGAACTTGTATTTGTAACTTGTACTAGGGGCCAATAAAATATTCATTTATCTTGAAGTTTACTGATAAGTGATATACAATACCAGCAGAAACATTAGATCTAGCATAAGAGTATCAAGGGAAGTAAGTCTATAGCACAATGCATAAAAGTTCACAAAGAATGCAGGTCAATGATCATTTCAAAGAAGTAGAACCAAAAGCAAAGACTTCATAGAATGAATATTTATGTATTTTAAAAAAAGGGAATAATTTAGTGATTGAGGAGCAGAAATCAGAAAAAAATTTGCATCAGATTAGGGACATCAAACTTTGTGACATGTACTAGACAATTTTAGTGGAATGTCAGCAGTTAGTAAGGAGAGCAGGAAGAAGAGGGGACTGCTTATGTTTTAGCCCATTCTGGGAGAAGCAGTTTGATTCCACTTCTTTGGGTATATTTACATGCCTAGAAGGGTTATTTATATACAACCATACCTAGAAATGCTCTTCAATTTCTAGAAGCCCCATATTCTGTAATAAGAAAACCTGTAAATGTGGACTTTTATGAATACTTATACACAGCAAGCTATACAAGAAAGGATATATAGTGGGTTCTGATAAGTAGAATAAGAGTCTCTGGCTCTGGTCTGCTTAAAATCCTTTTCTGTGTGTCCCATGTTTTTTGCCCCCGGTGATCTTATTTGCATTGAGATTTTCCACATCTCACTACATGGATACCCCTTATTATTAAGTTTGTCTCAGTTGATGTACTTTCTTGAAGTGCATTTTTAAGGAATTAGCCTTCATTTGTCAACTATGAGACACCATGCAATACTGCAGCTCCTTCTAACTCCCATTCTATCTCTGCTCTCTCTGCAGGCATCATCATTCCTCTACTCCAGCAGCTGCATTCTGCCTTCACGCTGTGAAGACAAAAACATATTTAACCCTCTTTTTTATGAGGATAGTCTTATTCTGCTAGGAAGTCAAACTGATATGCAACACCCCACAATCTCCCTCACCCATGCTGAGCCTACACACATTTGTACACTGCCATGACAATTTTAACATAATTTTATAGACACAAAAGTTGTGAATTTTAACATTTAATAATATTGACAAAGGACATAACTTTGAGCTTTTCTGATATAATTAAAATGTGAGGATATATGTAGCCATATCCTTTGAGCTTTAGCTTAGTTCTTTAAACACAGGAGAAAAATGGAGGCAGTTTTTCCTCAAGTAATGGACCTGGGGAGAGCCATCATCTCAAATTGGTAAATATTCAGTGACTGGTTACCTCAAATTCTAATAGAAAAACAACTGACATGGTACGTGACTGCAAAGACAATGTGTTCAAGTTTTTTTGTACTAAAGCCTCTAAGATCCCTGGAAATAAATTTATTTGCAAGAACCAGTGGACAAGGAAAAGCAAAACTCTGAAGGTAGACTGTTGGGGTTTGAATTTTTGTTTTATTGATAACTAAGTATATACCTTTTAGTTTTTTATGTCTTCAGTTTATTCACCTGTAAAATATGGAAGTATAGCTCTCAGGTCATTGGGCTATGTTGAAGATATACAATATGTTAATATTTGTAAAGCAATTATAGAAGTACTTGGTTCTTACTAAGTAGTCAATAAATATTAAAAGTTAGGATAGTGATGATTATAATCATCAACATCAGCATTAATGGTATATTCTGGAAACAATAATGAAGAGTGGTCTGTACTACACACACACAAACACACACACACATATATAGATTTATATATAGATAGATATATAATAAAAATAAGTAAAAATATAAAATCAGTGCAAAAATAGATCAATGGGATAGCATAGAGAGCCCACATATTTTGATAGTCAATAAATGAAGCATTTCATATCAGTGAGTTAAGTATGATACAATCAGTTGATGGGTTTGGCAAAACTGATTAGTTATATGGAAATGAAAACAAATTTAGGCTTCTGCTTCACAAAATATAGAAAACTAAATAACAAATTAATTTAAAGGATAAGTGCAATTAATAAAAGGGAACAAAGACTAGATCTAGATATATGTAAATATTTGTCTCAATGGAGAAAATGCATTTCTCTCTTTCAAAGTTCAAAAATTTCCAAACCATTCTTACTTTTTGAAAATTCTTAAGTATTAAACCCCTAAGTTCCAAGCGGTGGCTCAGTATGGGGAATGTTTCCCACAGAAGTGAATATATCACATTCCCTCCCCTTCAGAAATTCATTTGTAAGTTAGATATGCAAACATATGAATAATATAACATGATGGGTATTATTATAGAGTCAAGAGCAAAGTGAAAACAAGATTGAGTCCACTCATTTTTGACATCAACTGAGAGTTTGGAATTCCCTAAGAATACATTCAATAAATCACTAGAAGTACTCACAGAACTGAAAAAGCTGTTATATGCATGGTTATGGTTTATTACACTGAAAGATTGCTGATTAAAATCAGCAACAAGATAAGGAACAAAGGAAAGGGTCCAGGGAAATTTTAGGCATGAATTTCCCATTGTTCTTAGTGGAATACTCAGGGCAGTGCTAACTTCTTTCAGCAACAATATATGGCAATACGTATGGAGCACTGCCAAGCAGGGAAGCTCATTCAAGTCGACGTCTCCAGATGTTTTACTGGGTCCTTGTTTCTATAGACATGGTTTTATTTAAAAACAATGGGCTTGTTGCCTTCATGTACAGAAGTCAATACTACACTGATTTTTGAAGGGAAAAAAAGAGATTTTATTTTTTAGGTAGACTAGCAAGGAGACAGAAGGAAAAGCTCAAATTTGTTTACCCGATATGTGATCTGGAACAAGCATATGGATTAGGAAGGGCAGGATGATGTGTGGCAGCACTGGTAGGGGCAGATATTGCTTGAAGAGCTTTACATTTTGCTATTCATGATAAGATATGGCATGGTGAATTTTAGTACTGGGTCTTCCTGAATAACAGACTTCTTGCTTCTGAAAGGATTCCAGCATTCTGACTCCAATCATATGCCAACCTTTTTGGTTCTGTGAAGAGGAAACATTGGCTCCAAGTGCCATTGTAGATCAAGATTTTTTCCATTGCATATGCCCAGGTTTTATGACTTGCAATTTTGGCTCTGCTGCATATGCAAAACAAATTAAGTACTGTTTAAACAATAGAATTGAACTGGTTTCAGCAGGTTTCACAGTTACTGTTGACCTTCTGCATGGATGACAAGTCTCCATCCCCTACAGAGGTTGAACTGTTACTTCATGGTCTGAGATCCCCCCACCATACTTCAGATAAGCAAAGATAACCTGCAATGAATAAGGCCCTGAGATAAGCAAAGATACACTGATTTATTAGGTAGGACATATCAAAAGCTTGAATGTTACTTCCCAGGAGCTGAGACAAAGAACAAACCTCTCTTTATACAAAGTTAATCCTTTATGCTACAAAAAGCATAGAAACATAGAAGTTCAAAAGTTCTACGTATTTAGTAGCTTGAAGAAACAAAAAAGAAAAAAATAAAAGAAAACAAACCAATAAGTATATTTGCATCAAATATGGCAGAAAAAGTCTGAGGATTTTTATTACATAATCACTTGTTACAAGTACAAAAAATATAAAATAATTTAATGATACTATGAATGATAATAAAACTAGCTAAAATTCAGTAAACTATGTGATGTCTACTGTTTTCAGGGCTTTCCATGTAGTTATTTAACCCTCACAAAACTCTTTGTGTTAAGCGCTATTATCATCTTTTTCTCAAATATGAGAAATGAGAGATAGAGATATGGTACAGAAACATTTTCTGAGCAAATAAACAGAAAATTAAAAAGATTACTATTCGACATCACAAAATGTTCAAAGACATGAAAAATGAATTTGTAATTCAATATCCATTTTTTCAATGAGACTCAAATGACTAAAAGAGTAACGTCTAATCTTAGTGAGCATTTGATGAAATAGGCATTTCATAGATTACTGAAAGGAAGATAGTGATTATAACATTATTGAAATGTAATTTTACAAATAAACTTATCACAAACTTTATATATAAATATATAAACAAAATGCATAAAAGAAATGTCCCAGAAATTTTACTTATAAATACTAAGCCTAAAGTTATAATCAATAATGCAAATATTATGTACAAGGAATTTTTAAGAAGCTAGAGAGAAATATTAAAAATATTTAAAAAGCTAGAGAGAACCTAACTGGTGAGTAGTAGGTGTCATTTGATTTAGCCATACACTGGAAAACTATGCAGTCTTTATGTCTTAATACATGGAAACACACAACATACTAACACTGTGAAAAAGATACAATACTATATAAATCTATATAATATCAATTATCAATTATAAATGTTTATCTCTCGTAACCTACCTGTCTTCCCTCATAACCTGATTAACCACCATAACCTATTTTTAGCCATAGTCTGAGCTCTCATTCTTTCTGTAACCTCAAGATGGTATAAAAGTGTCAACTATCTGGCTATTTGAGTTTTTACATTTGTATGACTTTTGTGCACATATATGTCTGTAATAAAATTTTAAAGCTTTTTTCCTGAGATTAGTCTATTAGTTTGTTTAGTTGACTCAAATTATTAAAACTTTAGACAAAAAAATTAAACTTTCCTACAACTTTTTAAATAAGTAACAATTATGAAACACTTTAAAGAGAAATAACTGTTAAACTAATTACCATTAAACCAGTAACATTTTAGAGTCAACTACCATTGATATCAAGGATGAAAATAAGAGTCTATACACAGTAAAGTGATGTAAACAATGTTGCACTAAAAAGATACTTATTCATGAATTAAAGTATGAAAAGAAAAATCTCATCATCACCTCTAACAAAAAACAAGGTGAGATAGTATCTCTCTTGCAGATTTCCACTCTCATTTTTCTGGTTTAATCACAGAATTGCGGTGTTAAACGTTGTGAACATATTGCCATATTTCAGTCCAGCCTTTATATTTGCATATGCAAGTTTATTTCTAATTTTAACAATGTTTTAGCAAAATTGGAATTGTACTAAGTATTATATTGTAGCCTGAAACTTAATATATGACATTATGAGAATTTTTCCATGTCTTGAAATAGTTTTTAAATTATTGATTTGCTGTGACTGCATACTACTTACTTCATTGGATTTAAATGTTTAGGTTGTTTTTTAGCTGTGTCTTGCAACTATAAGTTGTCTTTTCGATTTCCTTAAGATTATAACTAAGAATGTCAAATGCACATTTTGAGGTATGACAGAAATGGAAGCACAGGGAATGATATAAAAATTCTATCCCAGCCGGACTTGGTGGCTCAGCCTGTAATCGCGCACCTTGAGAGGCTGAGGTGAGTGGAATGCCTCAGCCCGCGGGTTCGAGACCTGCCTGGGCAACTTGGTGAGACCTCATCTCTACAATAAATCAAAAAATTAGCCGGGTGTGGTAGTGTGAGCCTGTAGTTCCAGCTACTTGGAAGGTTGAGGCGGAAGGATCGCCGCGGCCCAGCAGGTTGAGGCTGCGGTGGCCGGGAGCAGCCACTCTACTCCAGTCTGGGCGAAAGAGTGAGACTCCAACTCAAAAAAAAAAAATTCTATCCCATTGATAGGTACATACTTTCCCATTCTTAGGACAGAAGGACAAAACCTAGTCCATGAATGTCTCTTTGATTTTGTTTTCTAAAGGTTCTTTCCAAAATACCAGCATCCCTACATAGACAAAAATATGGAATCACTAATTTTTCTCTCTAAATTATTTTATCATTTTTTTTTAGGATTGTTTTCATTTCCTTATTTTTTAATTTTTTTAAAGATATGTGGCACAATTCAGGATTAGGTGAACAAGTAGTCATCATACAGGTAAAGTCTGGGCCTTCCTTTGGTCCTCACTTCACCTGGTTTGAGACCAGATAACCTTATTGAGGTTGTGTTCCTTTCCCACCTTCAAGCAATAACCCACTACTGCCAATCCCTTTCGTATAGTGTTAAGACAAATTTTCAGGGTACACTTATGAGTGAAAACATGTGGTACTACATGCTAGTCTGGATTACCTTGTAAATTTAGGCAAAAAAAAAAAAAAAAAAAAAAAAAAACTAAGGGGGAAAAAACCTTAGGGAAGGTGTCAATCAAGCTTTTTATTTCTCACATTTTACTAAAGTTGACCCTGTTAATTAATCTTACACACTTATTTTTGCCTCTTGTAAAGATGGTCTGTGCAATAGGGCCAAAGAGTGGGAAAGAATATGCTGCATCCGTTTATAACAATTAGTCTTGCAATTTGTCATCTTTCTTTTTTTGCACCATAATGACACTCCACATCTTGTCACTTTTTAAGATGGGATGGAATAAAGATGAAATAGAGATAAAATAAGATGAAGAAATTTTTTTCTGTGCCATTTCCTACTTCTCAAAAAATCAGAATCATATTATAGGAATACTATATTATGCAGTAGAGTTATTCTACAGTCTGTTTTTTGAATTTCTTGTCATTTTAACAAGACTCACTGCTGGAAAATCCTTTTTAATTGTCCATCCTTACTGCTTTCCTGTGACACTAGATAGACATTGTTAAGCATAGTCATCATTGATTCATCTGACTCAGAGTTAAGAGTCAAAGATTTTTTTTTTCATTTTGGTCAAAGATTCATGCCTACATTTTTGCAAAGTAAATGGAAAGCACTTCAGAAACAAACTTGCCACATAATTGCAACATAGTTCCAGCTACTTGGGAGGTTGGCAGCATAATTTCTTTATATAAAAGATCAAACAATATCAGTCTTATTTAACATGGTATGATTTTTATTTTTTTATATTCAATATTATTTTTTTGTGATATTGTGGGGTACAGTTAAGGCTTAGGTACACAAATATGTCTCGTTCAGGCACCCTTGTTGATAAAAAGTGTCCCCCCATCCCCAGACAAATATTTACTACCATTAATCCCTTCCCCTATACCTCCCACTCCCCCCATAGTCTCCCACCACTGTCAGTCATTTTCTTGTGGTAATACGTTGCATGATCAAAGTCTACTACATGAGTGAGAACATGTGATACTCAGTTTTTTGTTTCTGTGAGAGGTCACTCAGTATTATAGACTCTAGTTCCATCCAGGTTGCTGTGAAATTCATGATTTCATTCTTTTTTATGGCTGCATAGTATTCCATT
>CAUYQG010157260.1:0-57189 GCA_963574415.1 Tarsius wallacei | reverse complement strand
AAAATGTTAAGTGAAAGAAGTAGACACAGTAGAGAATATGCCGTGTTTCCCATTGATATGAAACTCAAATATGCAAAGCTGATCTATGGTGATAGAGGTCAGAGAGTGGAGAAGTGGGAATTGACTGGATGGGAGTATAGCAGGAATCCTTTTGGATGATTTCCGGGGTCACCTTTCAAATAAACTACTTGTATTTGAATTCTGGTTTCAGTGTCTGCTTCTGGGAAGACCAAACCAAGACAGAGCTGCTCTCTGGACAAAGACCAATGTCTCAAATGTGGCCCATGTGTCCCTGCATGTTCTGGCCCCCAACTTCTCCAACCTCTTCTCAAAGAGTCCCATCCTTGCTTTGCTTTCTGGGTTCCAGACCCTCTGACCCCTCCCAGGCCTGTGCTGATCACAGCTGTGATATGACAATGTGTGAGGTCTCAGCACCCATCTCTCCTGGTGACCATGAAAGCCGTGGAGTGGATGACCTCTTGCCGGCTCACAGTCATTTCCCAGTGCACACAACTGTGCCCAGCCATGACAGTGAGCGACAAGGATAGAGCCAGGCCAATCCCTGCTCCACATAGGGCTGCATTTGGTCTAGTGGGTGTCCACCTTGACAGGAAGGAGACCCTGCCCTGTCTTCCTCCTGGGGATTGCGAGGACCTGGAAATGTGGGTGAGGCTGTGGCTGTCCAAAGCACACCCTGGTCCTGAGGAGCTCAGGGCTAACCTGGCCAGGAACTTCCTAGGAACTGAGGGGTGGGCTCAAGAGTCAGAGGGAGCCAAGCAGAAGCAGGATGGGCTTAGGGACCACACGCAGCTGCATGTTTGAGGGCAGAGGGGCTGCAGGGCTGAAGGTGTGGGCCTCGAGCCATCATGGGCTCAGGTCCTGGCTGTGTGCACACAGGTGAGTGGGAACTGATATTAGGCCTGTGGGCTGTGTGGGTTCACCTGGAGGCAACATGTGTGAATGTGTTTGAGGGCTGTGACATCTGGGGCCAGAGTGTGGTGACAGTACCCCCGCCCAGGGGAGACTCTGCCCTATGGGCTCCAGGATGAGGGGTGTCCCCAAAGGTCCACAGTCGAGTTGTGCAGAGAGCAGGATACCCTCCTGTGAGACTGTCTCGCAGCCTACCCCACACAGTGAGGAGAGATGACCGACCATTCTTTATTGAAACTTCCCAGAAGGCCCATGGCCTATGGGGACTGTAGCTCATTTGGAAGGAACCATGGGTCCTGTGCCAAAATGGCCTGTTTCCAGGAGGCCCCCCTTGGAGGGAGAATAGTAGCCTGGGACAGAGGGAGGCTCGCTGGTCCTGTCCTTTGACTGCTTTCCTGGGCTGGGCCAGTGGCTTTCCTGTCCCCAGGTTCATTGACCTTGCAGAGTCTGTTTGCTCTTGGGTCCTATAGAGCCCCTTCAGATGGGTATGGGCCAGGTGTGGCTGGTGGGTGGGTCACAGCTTCTTCTTGGGGCAATGCTGCAAGGCCTCCTTCAGGGCCTCTGTCACACGGTCTGCATTCTCTCGTGTGGCGTTATAGCCCAGCAGGCCGATCCGAAGTACCTGTGTGGGTGGCGGGGAAATAGCCCAGGCACAGACACCAGCCTCTGTCTGGGGCCTAACTGGCCCAGACCAAGGGCTAGCCAGAGTCAGGGTGGGCTTACCCCAAATGAGGACCACCCACCCAGTATGCACAAGGGGAACTAAGAACCTGGTTGTGGTTACACAGGAGGCCCCTGGAGACCCAGGCCAGAGCTGGCTCTCCTCCCTCTGAGCCCACAGAGCTTGTGATGGGTGTGTAGGGCAGTGGGCAGTGAGGGTCACTCAGCACTGCAGGTTCAGCACACACAGCTGGGCCCAGGTATGGGGTTTCCAGCCCCGTTTTCTGGGTTCACTCAGAGGAAAGGAAGGACATTCAGAGTGGAACCAAGCTGGAGGCAAAAGCAGGGGTAGGTAGACTGCTTGGATCCTTCCTCGCATAATACCCGCCTTGGAGAGGGTGTCCCTCCTGGGCACCCCTGCTGTCCTGGGCCCTCCGATGACCCTGGCCTAGCCCTGGATCAGGTGCACAGTGACACTTGCCGGGGAGGAGGAGGGGGTGAGGGGCTGGTGAGCTTAGTTTCTGTGAAAGGCAGGGCGGTCCCTACCCTCAAGACACTCCTTCTCACCTTCCCCACAGAGGGCCCTAGGCCACCGGTGATCTCAATGTCGAAG
This sequence comes from Tarsius wallacei, assembly GCA_963574415.1. Taxonomy (NCBI): domain Eukaryota; kingdom Metazoa; phylum Chordata; class Mammalia; order Primates; family Tarsiidae; genus Tarsius; species Tarsius wallacei. The sequence goes on along the minus strand of CAUYQG010157260.1, from coordinate 54,986 downwards.
TGGTCTATGAGGTAGCTGACGATGTCTCTCCAGTCATAGCCAGCGGGCACAGCCAAAGTGGTGACCGTTGGCAGCCGGAGCGCCTGCAGGAGGGGCCTGATTCAGCACATGGGCAAGGTGCCCTGCGTGTGCCTTCATGATGGCCCTCAGCCAAGGCCCCCATCCCGGCCTGGCCTGCCCTGGCCTCAGACTCCAGGGGAGTGGGTGGAGAAGGGATGTGAAGAAAGGAAGAGGACAAGGTCCCCAACCCTTGGGAAACATTAGAGGAGGTGAATGGGCATCCTTCAGCTGGGAAATCACAGGCTGTGCAAGAGACCTTCTGTTCCCTCCCCCATGGTTTCTGTCCCTCCCCAGTGGGTACAGGGCTGCCCACAGCCAGAGGCTGCCTTACCGGGTCCCTCACAAACAGCTGCAGCCCCAGCCCTTGCAGGCGCCCATGCAGGTATGCCGTCGCCTCCCGGTGCTGCCGCCAGCTGTTCTCCAGGCCCTGAGTACAAGAAGATGCTTAAATGGGCACTGGTTGGGCAGGGCAGAAGCCCCTCCCTCTGTGGTGCTCAAGGGAGATACTGGCTCTTCAGGCATTGGTGGGGGAAAGCCTTGGGAGAGTTTGGGGTCCTCACTTTGTCCCAGGAACTGGGCTTGGCACTACCTCAGGGCAGGAGGGAATATTTGGGGTCTTGGGGGGAGGGAGATAGGAGACCAGCATGTGGCCTCTGAGAGGGGAGATAAGAGCATCTTGTAAGAGGTAATGATCGGGCCAGGGAGGAGAAGGGCTGCTGGGCCACATAGAGCCAGGGGTGAATCAGAGCCAAGGCTCAGGGCACCAGCTCCCAGGTTCTCCATCCCTCTAGCTCCCTTGGCCACTCCCAGGTCTGCCTCTCTCTTCTCTCTCTTCCTGTCTTCCCTGCATGCTAACCCCCACAGTTCATATTCTACCAGGTCCCCTACCAGCATTCCCCATGTCTCTCTCTCTTCACAGCTCAAACCCCATGGCCCATCTTTATCATCCTATGGCCATTCACCCTCTCTTAGGGGGTGTGGGTGATCTGCCAGCTTACAGACCATGGACTTTTCCTGTTCTGCAGGCCAGGCCCATGGGTAATCCAACCATGCATTTAGGAGCCTGCTTGACCCATTGCTCCAGAATAGCTTGAGGGATTGCAGAGTGGGTGGCCTCCCCAAAGCAAGCCAAGGTCAGCATGGGGGCTCCTGGGGCCGGGAGCTCCTCTCTCGAAGGACATCAAGTACCTGGGCCAAGTCCCTCTTGGCTCCCTCCCTCTACATACCTGTTCTGCTATGAGGGCCAGGCTCTCTCTCAGGCAGTACAGGCTAGTGACGGGGGTTGTGTGATGGTACCTGGGAGACAGGAGGGGGCTTGGTCCAGTAGCATGCTCAGGGGATGGGGCGGTAGCTCCGTCTGTCCCTGCCCCACTAGCACAGTCTCTCTGACCACAGGCCAACCTCCTTTACAGGGTAGACCCTTCTAGGCTCAGGACTGCAGACTGGAAGCTGGAAGAGCAGCTAGATCTGCTGGGAGAGTTAGGCTTGGGGCAAGGGCCTTGGCCAGCGTGCAGCCGGAGGCTGGGAGGAGCAGAGATACGTGCTGCCACCTCCCCACTGTGGTCCCTGAAGTCAGCATTGGTCCTCTGTGGGTGTAGACACAGAATTGTGTAGGACACAATTCCTGGTGCCTTGTCCCCTTGTGCAATGCAAGAGACCTTGGGCTTATGGCCAAAGTCATCTCCAAGAGCTCCTGGTTCACCCTTTCCTTTTGAGAGGGGTAAACTGAGGCCCAGGAATGGGAAGATGTGGCAGGATCAGATCCAGAGAACCCGGGGAGTGTGCTGTGACTTCTGAGGAAGGCAGGGTTCATGGAAACAGTGGTGGGAGACATGCCACTACCCTGAGCCTTGGGCCAGGAGAGGAATGGGGACCCCCAGATGGGGGAGGTTGGAATATGGGGGCGTGAAGACAGGGGACTCAGAGCCCAATGTGTAAAGCACACCCTTAGTCATGCCCAGCCCCCCTCCCTGCCAGGTCTCACATCCTCGGCTTGTCATCACAGCCCCAGAAGTTGGCCAGCCACTTCATGTCCAGGTAGAAGGAAACAGGCTTCGTCTTCCGTGTGTAGATCTTATTTCTGGGGAGGAAGAACCAACCTCAGTGTCTGCAGTCTGGGCTGAGGGGCCTGGGCTGGTCTTGTTGGCTGTCCTGTTTCGCAGAAGTAAGCGGGGGCAGGAACCCCCAAGAGGAAATGTCTTTCCACTCCCACTCTGTGCTTGTGCTCAGGGGTGGTGTGGAACCAGGAGAGTAGTGAACCCCTCAGGCTGCCCACACCTGTGGGCCCTTGAGCCCAGCCTGTGCTTCTGCCCAAGTGGGTATGATCCTGTCATGTGGGGACTCAAGGCTGGCTCCCCTCTACTCTGTTGGCCTCTCCCTCAGTCCCTCCCCTCTACTCTGTTGGTCTCTCCTCTTCCCAGCCCCTGTACCCTGGTGGGTCTGGGGCATATTGGAAAATGGTGGTGCTCTATCTATCTCTGTGCTCCCAGGCTCCACCTGGCCTGGTTGGAAACAACTCCAGATCTATGTGTCTAGCCTGGGTCTTTCCCGAGCTCCTGACTCTTCCTAGCTCTAGCTTCCTCCTTGATCCTCCCTTGTGGGCCAGTGAGCATCTCATCTGAGACATCCCATGTCCAGTACGGAATGCCTGACTTCAACTTGAAGTTCTCTCTGTTCTGGTGAATGGCACCCCCAGTCACTCATCTGCAGCTGGGCGAGAACTGCCCATGGAGGCCTGTTCTCCCATCCCCACTGGCTCCTGCCCAACTTGCTCAGAGTCTGGACACCAGGGGCAGGAGTGATGTTAGGGCTGCAGAGGGGAAGGTAGCCACACCTGTCATTTGAGCCAGTTCCTGCATCAATTACTGGAAGCTGAGCCAGGGGTAGAGGCAGTGGGGGAAGGGGCTGGGCCTTGGGCCCCCAGACCTTGCCAGGTCTACCTTTGTGTGAAACTGGGGAACTTCAAGAATGCTGGGCTCTGCACCCAGCACATACCTATGGCCTTCCCCTCATCCTCACCTCACCACTCCCTGTGAACGCAGCCTTTGAAGCAGACTGCCAGCCTTCGGCACACCTGGATAAGGTAGAGGTGAGAGCTCACCCTGGCTCTGGCCCCTCCTTCCTTGAGCCCCCTGAATTCACTGCCCTAGCCCTGCATTAGGACAAGGGTCTGTGGGTCACTCACTTGGCCTTGTCACTGAAGGAGATGGGCGAGGTCCCTGGAGGGCCATTCAGGACTTTCTGGGCACCCGTGTATAAGACATCAATGCCTGTGGACAGGGTAGCATGCTCAGAAAAGGCAAGTCCCATCTGGAGTATGATCATTCCAGCAAGGGTGCCTACCCAGTACCCTCCTATGGCTGATGGACTAAGTAAGACCCATCCAGAATAAGTGGAAGCTTGGAGGAGAAAAGTGGAAGAAAGTCCTGGGGTTGAATCTCAGTGCTGCTGCCTCTGTGACCTCAAGCCTGGGTCTCTCAGTGCAGATTCTCCTTCCATGGAGTTGAGGCATGGCACTTGGGGACAGCTCTGCACCCCCACCTCCCTGCTTTCAGAGTAGTAGTCTGAGGGTCAGCCCAGAATCTTTCCCTCTACTGCTCCCCAGTCAGGAGGAAGCAAGATGTCTCCACATGGTGTACGTGGGACCACAGGGCAGGATCCAGGCTTCCCTCCTCTAGGAGATTCTGGGACCTGAAGGAGACACCTGGCTGAGTTCCTTAAAAGGCCACCCTGGCAACAGTGCTTATTGCTGTGCACAGCCCGGCAGGGTGCATGGCAGGTGGTGGAGGATCTGGGGGGAGGGGGGAGTTGACCTGGCAGGGACCAGAGACAGCCAGGCCCCTGCACCTGAATGGCCAGGAGCATGGGTCCTTCCTCTTCCCACAGCTACTGCTGCAGCTCTAAGCCTCTCAAATGCACCGCCACCCACCAGAAACTGTCTCCTCCTGCCAGCCTCCCACACCTGAGCCTGACAGCCCAGCAGAAACACTGGGGTGCTGATTAGTTCAAGGAGTCTGTCCTGCCCCAGTGAGGAGTGAGTGTTTCCCCCAGGTCTGGTGGAGATGGACCCAAATCCATGGTGTGGGCTGACAGAGGACCTGTAGGCCCCATCACACACACCATTCCGGCAGGGCCAACTGCTTCCTCAGCCCAGGGTCTGCACAGAGGCCTGGCTGGGTCATGGAGCACACCTTACCTTGCTGGTCCATGTATAGGGGGGCCCCGCCAAGGGATGCCACTGAGTCCACCAGGAGCAAGCACTTGTACCTGGAGGGGTAGGGACAAAGGGCAGCAGGTGAAGCAGGAGGGTTCTGAAGCCTTAGGCCTCAGCCTGGACAGAGTTTCTGGAAGGGACTCTGGAGCCTTAAGGACAAACAAGGAAGGGGGCACCTCCCACCCCCCACACATTGCCTTCTTCTGTCAGGATCCATTAGGACTTGTGACTCTTCCTCTCCCGGCCCTTTAGAGCCAGGGGGACCTGGGGGACTGAATGGGTATCAACACCAGACCTTAGTGGACATCAAGACCCTATTGGCTCTGGCTACAGGGTCTCTAAACAGGTGTGTGTGAGGGTCTACCTGAGCAGTCTGTGGTCCTGAGGGCCAGCTGGTGGCTAAGGGCCTGTTTAGGCTCCAGGGTAAGATAGGGAGGGATATACCCCTGCAGGGTAGATTGGGGAGGAATGCAGCCCAGCAGGGTTGGATAGGGCTCCAAGGACCAGGATAGCACCAGGCTGGGTCTCTCTCCACCAATAACTACTGACCATAAGTCCAGGGCTGGGGAGGATAGAGTTTAGAAACAGCCAGAGCAAACTTTATCCTCCTCTGCCTCCATGTTTCTTTGTTTAAAAAAAAAAGAAAGAAAAAGTACAAAAAGTATCTCCTGTTGGCATGGAGGGGAACAGTTTGGATCCTGCTGAAGTTGGCCTAGATTATGTTTATGACCTTGATTTACAAGGCTGTGTTCCATGTGGCGAGCTGTTTGGGCTGAGGACCCTGCCAGAGTGACCCTCCCTGGCTATGGAGAGTTTCTCTCTGTCCTGTGATCAAGTCCAGACAGGACTGCTGGATCACAAGAGGCTCTGTCCATTTTCCGGGGGATCCCATCCCATTCCACTCAAGGCCCCACCCTGTGCACCCTGTATAGGGATGAGGGGGGCTGGAGAAGGGAGGTGGAAATCAGAAGACAGCCTTGAGGCCCTGGTGAACTTGGGGCAAGGTGGGGACAGGCGTTGGTAGGCCCTGGCAGGATATCAGGGTCATCACCAAGCCTTCCCCAGCCATGGGACTGGAGGGCTGCGGGCACTGTGAGGCATTTGGCCCTAGAGCACCTGAGCCTTCCCATGACTCTAGGGTCATCTTTGGATGGGAGAAGCCCCCCATACATCCATCTCAGAGCAAGGAGGACCCCACATATGTGACAGAGGTCCAGGGTGGGGGGTGGGCAGCTGAAAAGCAGAGGGAACCGCCAGAGTCTACCCCTCCCCCTAACCCTGCTCTGAGCTCTGCCCCAGCACTGCCACCCTGGGGACGGGCTCACTTGTGGGGGCAGGCTCACCTGTGACAGAGCTCTCCGTAGCCATCAAGGGGCTGCAGAACGCCGCTAGATGACTCCCCGTGGGTCAAGAACAGCAGCACTGGCTTGTGCTGGGCCAGGCCCTGAGGAGGCAGGAATGGCTGTGGGCTGAGCTAATAGGGGAAAGGCCTCTTCCTGGGCCAGCCGGTCCCTCCCAGAGGGACTTTTGCTGGTGAAGGCCCCCTACAAACATCTCTCCCATGGACAGTGCAGCTCTGGGTAGCAGTAGCCAGATAGGTCCCAAAAGATCAACTTAGTCCGCACAGTCTGGGGAAGTTAGGACTGATTCATCCAACAGGCCTCCAGCCCTTCTGGCTCTGCCCACAAGATGGGGCTCCTAACTTGGTTTCCCTGCCAGTCAAAAGCCTACCTGCCAGCATTCGCCCCCCTCCCCAGCCTGGCTCTTGAGCTGTGCCCTAACATGGCCACCATGGGGACAGCCTCACCTGCAGGCACAGGTTCACCTGCAGGAACCAGACCCAGATGCTGAGACGATCTGAGGGCGAGCCATGGGCCCCAGTCTTCCAGTCCTGACCCCACCCCAGGCCATCCCCCGGGGGCCAGTTTTCTTGTTGGTACCTCCTCCACTTCCTGCAGTGTGTAGTGGCCGCCAGGGTCCTTGATCATCGGGTGTACGCGGGCTCCTGGGGGAGGGGCAGGGATGCCAGTGAATGGTCCCTGTACACACTGCAGGAGCCAGTGTCAGGGATGAGTGGCCATGCCAAGCAGGTGGGCCCTGTGAGAGCAGGACTCTGCCCATCCGGGTACCTGAACTGCCTACCTGGAGAGGATGGTGATGTTTGCTCAATGAAAACCTCGCTGTGTAGAGGCTGCCCCAGCCTCGCCTCCCCAACTGTTAGAACTGAGGCCTCCAGATGAGAGTGACCTTAGTCTCTACTCAGATGCCCCCTCCTTGGGTTGTCTTTCCTGAGCCTAAGACGGGGGCATCCCCAGCCACTTGGCAGCACTTAGTACATTGATGCAGAATAAGTAAATATACAAGGCCACACTGAAAGGTGCCTCCCCAGCACAGGGTGGGCTCCTGAGGATGGGGCTGCCCCTGGCACACACAAAGCCCACCCATTTGATGAACAAATAAAGGATGAGTGGGGGCATAGCAGCTTTGCCTGCTGTTGAGGCTGAGGACTCCAAGAATCAGGCTCTCATTTGGCTCCCTCTGTGACCCTGCACCCTGCAAAACTGAAGGCCAGAGTCCTAGGAAGGGGAGAACCCAAGGCCCAGGGGACATGGTCAGGGCAGGAGAGGGGTTAGCCCAGGCCACACACCTTGGACATCAGAGCCTGCATGTCCCGGTGTCCACTTGAGGTCCTGACCCTGGCTCCCCTTGAAAACAGTATGTGGATGGAGAGAGACCGGGTGAGAGGTTGGGACCTTCTTGGCCATCAAGTTTGTCTATTAACCAGTATGGCCACTATGGAGTTGACCAAGCAGATGCCCCCAAATGCCATGATCAATCATTAAACCAAATGCACCTTCCTATTGCTAACTTCTGTCTCTCTCTTAGAGAATTTTACTCTGGAGGTGATAACTCTGACTATGCCTCTGTATTTGTGGCTCACACCAAGGCTTCAGAAAGAAGGCTATTCTGAGATTTGGGGAGAGTTCAGCTGAGCCTAGCTGATGTCTGGGGACCTTGGAGAGCGGCTGCGGCTCTTGGGATTTGTGCTCAGACCAGAGGTGTCCCTGCAGTACTGTCCTGTCACATACTACAGAAACAGCTCTCCAAAACTTGGGGAGACTGGGGTATGGGGCACCTACTGTGCTCCCAGTTCTATCAGAGTTCAGGCCGCAGACATCCTGACACCAGTCTGGAGGAGACAGCAGGCTGGCTGGAGGTGGATGTATGAAGGGCCACACAAGAGGTGGGTGTGCACCCAGGGACAGGCAAAGGCCAGTGCCTGGTGGGTGGAGGGAACTGCCAGACATGGTGCAGGAGAGTGACCCAGGAGTCCCTAGGGAAGGATGGAGCCAGAGGCCCTCCCACCTGGCCCTCTCTCTTACCGATGCGCTCCCCAATGTCCATAGCTCGCTGTCCCCAGATGCCGTTGGCTCCGACCAGGAAGGAGTCCCCCGGCTCCAGCACGTTGACCAGGGCAGCCTCTAGGGCGCAGTGTCCTGAGCCACTGATGGCCAGTGTGAGGGGATTCCTGGTCTGGAACACGTACTGGATGCCTTGCTTGATCTCATCCATTATCTGGAGGCAGAGAGCACAGTCAGATCCAGCTCCCCGTGTCTTCCCCAAGTAAGAGTACAACTCTGGGGACAGACCATCACCCTTTAAGTGGTGTATAAAAGCTGAACACTGCCAGCCATGCCTACCTGGTACATCTCCTTGTGCATGTGCCCTATCATCTGCAACCCCCCGGCCTCCAGGACACGAGGAGCCAGGTTAGAGGGGCCAGGTCCCAGCAGCAGCCGGTTGGGGACAGACAGGGGCTTGAGCAGGGCCTCTGGGGGGGCCACCTGCAGCTGGTGGGAGGCCATGTTCCGCACCCAACCTGCAGCTCGGGGCCCCAGGGCCGCACTGACCTTGGCCAGAGCCCGGAGCATTTCCCAGTTGGCCTGACCTGGACACAGAGGTGAGGACTGGTCGATGGGCTCCTGCCGAGCCCTGTGCCTTTTGTCGTTACTTATCGATGCTTCTCCTACAGGTCAGGGCCAGGCAGCAGGGGTGTTAAACCCTCAGGTGGAGGGAACCTCTGAAGTCCAGTCAAAGAAAAACAGAGTTTGGTAGAGCACCAGCCTTCCCTGTGCTCTCTCTGAATCCTGGATGCCTGGCTCTGCAGGTTCTGCTTAGCTTAGGGGTCTGAAAGTTTTTCTTAAAGGGCCAGAGAGCAAAATATTTTAGGCTTGGCAGGCTATGCAGTTTGTGTTGCAACTACTCGGCTCTGCTGTTGCAGTTCCCAAACAGCTACAATGGGTGTGGCTGTGTTCCAATAAAACTTAATTGACAAAATAACAGGCAGTGGGCCAGATTTGGCCTATGAACTGTAGTTTGCTGACCCTGGATTAACTGATGGAAAGGCTCAATTTGGCAAATATATGTACTGTGTGTGGAGATACACACACTCATACTCACACTCACACACTCATTCACATGCTAACTCACACTAACTCACACACAATCACTCATATGCTTGCTCTTGTAGCCACATGCTAACACACACAATCACTCACATGTTCACACACAATGACTTACATGCTCACTCACATGCTAACACACACACAAATCACTTATATGCTCACTCACACGTTCACTCATATAATCACATGCTAACACACACTATCACTCACATGCTAACTCACCCACTCAAGCACACAATCACCCACATGCTCACTCACTCACATGCTCACTCATAAGCCCACTCATATAATCACATGTTAACACACACAGTAATCACATATCCACTCACAGGATCACTCACATGCTTGCTCATACAATCACATGCTAACACACACTATCACCATCACTCACATGCTCACTCACATGTTAACTCACACATTCACTCATATAATCATGTGCTAACTCCCACTATCACTATCACTCACATGTTCACGCACACAATCACTTACATGCTCATTTGCATGCTAGCTCATATACCCACTCATATACTCACATGCTAACTCACACACACAATCACCCACATGTTCACTCACTCACGTGCTAACTTACACATCCACTCATATAATCACATGTTAACACACACAATCATCACATGCTCACTCACATCACTCACATGCTTGCTCATATAATCTCAGACTAGCACATACTGTCACTATCACTCACATACTCACACACACAATCATCCACATGCTCGCTCACATGATCACTTACACACCCACTCATAAAATCACATGCTCATTCACTCACACACCTACTCACATAATCACATCCAACACACACACACTATTACCCACATACTTACGCATACAATTGCTTACTCACTTACACACTGAGGACATGTTCATGCCTGATCTCTTTGGAAATAACTATTTCCTTTATCCCTCCATGCTGGAGGGTCCTGGAGTTTGGAGTTCACACTATGTAACCAACTGGGAGTGTCCTCTGCCTCTGAGTGGACAGGTGGGTAGAATAAATGTGACTCAAGGCTCTCGCCAGCCAGCGGAAGGGGTGGCCACCCAGCAGAGCTGTCAGTGTCCTGGAAAGTCAGAAAAGCCATGTGTGCAGCCCCCTGCCCTTGCACCTCCCAGCAACCATATGCACGAGCAGACTGGGTGCTCTCTGAAGTTCGGATGCATCCTCTGGCCTCACAGTTGGTTCTTAGCAATTATTAAGGGACCTGCTGGCAGTTAATAAGGGACCTTCCTGTATGTGGATCTGATACTCCTTTGAAGGAGGCAGCCCTGAGTTTTAGTAACCAGGGAAGGGTCAGGTTTTTATCATCCCCCCAAAAAACTAACAACAGGAACCTTCACAGTGACCAGGGAGGCAGCAACTACTCCTGGGACCACGTACCCCAATCTTTCTTCTGTGGGGACTCACTCTCCAGCTCAGCAGAACACTCATTGCTGGGATTAGCATTTGCCAGGCTTCCTGGGGGTGTGGGGACACCACAAGCCTTAGCTGGCTGGGCCATCATGGCCTGAGCACCTGAGGGACCCTAATATCCTTCTTTGTATGGGTGGTGGCACCTTGGCATCTGTTGGGTGATGAAACAGGCAGGGCAGCCAGAATTCAGCCCATGGTTGTCTTTCCCCCATTCCAGCCTCCTCCCAAGCCCGGCCCTGTAACCCACTAACCCCCACTGTCCTTCTTCTGTGTGTCTGAGGCACTCAGTAGCTGGGATAGGGTTCATGGCACTGTTCAGCCCATGGTGGGCTAAAAGAGAGCCAGGTAGACCCATGCCAAATCCTGGGCCCCTGGGAAAGGTGACTGAGATATCCCAGCTTCCCAGGGCAGGCATGCCAAAGCCTTCTCCAGCACAAGGAGGCCTGGTGGAAGCTGGTTCCCTCCCTCCCCCGACTCTCTTTTTCCCTCCTCACATCCTTCTCTTTCCCCCTCCCCTCCATCCTTCTCTCTTTCCCTGCTGAGCATTTGCCCTGGGTCAGGACTTAGTCTAGCTGCTCCATTCAATGCAGCATCAAAACGGAGAACCTGAGTTTTTCTAGTTGGGGTCCTGGGGTTAGGTGGGGGTGAGAGCCTTCCAGACAGAGAGGACTGAGGGGCACAGGATCAAAGATGGAAAGGTTTACAGTCACGGGGCCTGTGTGAAGGAAGACCTGCACAGGACCCTGACAGAGCTGGTGGCTTCAGGTCCTGCCCTGTTCCAGGTCTTGGGTCTGGTGCTGGACTTTTTGCAGGCTTGGTGATGTCTGTGCTACACTGTGGGCCCTGGAGTCATATTGTGGTGTCAGCCTGGCCCAAACCCCTGCCCAGGCCTAATGCTGACCTGCTTCAGCTCCCTGATGAACCATTCCTCTGCCACGAGTTGATCTTAGACCATGGCTACAACCCTAGGCTGGGGTGATACACCATGGGAACCTCCTGCCTCCTGTGATCTGGGGGCACACGCTCCCCAAGGGACAGCACCCCCAGCCGGGCCTCGACTCTTGTCCTGACCTCCTTACCTGTGGCCCCACAGGCCCTGACTCCTTCTCCCAGTGACTTTTCCTCTCCCCTCTGGGGCTCACTCACCACCTGGGGATAGCACCATTTCCATTCTGAAATCTCAGGGCTTCCCCTAGTGACTTGTCCTTTGTCAATTCATTGTGGCCTCCCAAACCCTGTATCCTGCCCTCCCCAAGTGCACTCCCAGTTCCACTCCAGTCAGACAAATGCATCTGTGCCCTTGCAAGTGCTGTTCCCTCAGCCTGGAATGCTTGTCCTTTTCTCTACTCAGCTCCCCCTCAGACCCCAGGGAGTTGTCTCAATTGTCCAATGTCCTTAGATACTGTCAAGCCACACACCCTATGTGTCACACTGTCTGTTTACCTCCTGTACCCCCACAGGGGTCAGGACCCCCTTCATGTGTGCCTGGCACCTGGGAGGACACAGAAGGCCTGGGCATGGGATTGGCCGACTGGTACTGGAGGGTGGGTGGGTGCAGCCTTCAGAAAACCAGGGAGGTGTGTGTGCTTTGTTCTAGGACAGGAAAGTGTTGTTCACTCATCCTGTGTCAACTTAACTGGGAGGGAGCTGTTGCAACTGCCCAGGGAGGGCGTTTCCACAGGCCGAGAGCCGATTGGGAGCTTTGGAGTTATTGACGACAGCAAACTGCAGGGCAGGCAACCGACCTCTGTCTCCCCAGAGTCCTGGAGATAAGGGTCACCTGACCAGGTGGGCTGGGCAGTTCCGGCCTGGGCGTCAAGGTCAGTGGCAGCACCTGCCAGGGGACTAGAATCTTGCGGTTGTGTTAAAATTGAAGCAAATACATCAGTCAGTTCACCTCCCCCTGCCCTGGCCTAGTGGGGCCCTGGGACGGTCCTGTGCCAGGAGCCATGGGGGCCGGGGATAGGGTATGATGTCCAGACCAGGACCCAGACCACCCTGCCTTGCCTTCCTACACAGGGAGGACCCAGGGCTGTCTTAGTTCTCCAGATGGAATCCCAGTGGAACCAGTTGGGCTGCTACCTGCCTTGCCACACCATGAACTGAATGTCTTTTAAAAATACAGCTGTTTTGTTATCATTGATATAAAACACTGACAACAATTGCTTTGGCCTGTGGGCCTGGTACCCATCTCATGAAGGTAGGTGCACCCACTGCCCTTGGGTGTTCTAGGCTTACAAGGGCATGGTCTGCTTGACACCCAGCATCTCTCATAACTCCTGCCATCTGGGCATCTCCACAATGTACTGCTTTAATCCTGTGGCTAAACATACCTCTCATGGCATCCAAGTCAGAAATGGCCATCAGTGATGTTCACCTTTTCACAGGCAGCAGCCAGGTCCCAGAGAGGAGGGATTGACCTGAAACCCAGAGCCTTAACTGGTGGGTCAGGACCCCTGGGGCTGCGAGACCAGCTGCATAAAATGCAACTTTGGGACAGTGATGGGGCTCATGTCCATCCTAGCTTTCCCCTCCAGATCATGATCTGAATGGCAGGGATTGGTCTCTGCTGGGTGAGGGTCACAGGGAACTGGCCTCAGTAAGCAGCTCCTGCTGAGACACCATGTCCTTGGGCATTTTTGGAGTGTAGTGAAAGCCACATGTTAACATTGCCACCTCATCCATTAAACAACCACCCCTCTCCCTGCTGAACTTGGTGTTGCTTCCTCACCTGGCAGAAGTGTCAGTGCCAGGACACACAGGGCCTGGGTGTAAAACATCCACCCACGAGTACGAAGTCCAGCCCAGAGAGTTGGCCCATGCAAGGCCAGGAGTCCAGCGAGATGGAGGCGGGACTGTGCCTGGACCTCTTATCCATGAAGTGGAGTAAAGTCCTGACCCAGGATCAGAGGGTAGAGGCCAGGGGCAAGCAGACACTGGCTCACATGGGTCATCACAATTATGAGGATAATGGAGAAATTCAGCAGCAGCCATGTCTCATGCACCCCTGGATCCCAGGCACTGAGCAGAGAGCCCTGCCCTCAATGTTTATGTCACTATGAATGACAAATTGATCCCAATAGCACATGCTTTGTAGGAACAAGGCAGCCTTGGCAGTAGCCATGATTCTCATGTTGTGATTCTCTGGGCCTCTTGAGGGGCTCTGTCTCTCTTCCTATCTGGGAGTCTCTGGGGCTGTGTTGTTGCATGGTGTGGCAGTTGTGACTAACCAGAGAGGACATTGGGTTGTACTGACAGTCCTTTGCAGCATCATGGGCATGCGCTTGCCCCATGATGTAGGCATTTGGCCAGGCTGTGTCCAAAGCTCTCTCTGGCTCTTGTGGTCTGTGCCCATGTGTGGGAGCACCTCTGGGTGTGCACAGCGACACCCGCTGATATCCTTGTCTACAGAAGGGAGGCAGCTTACCTGGGCTGCATGGCTGGAAAGGCTGGACCGACCAAGCCTTCTCTGGGACCCATGCCCTCTGCCTCCTTACCACAGGCACTGTGCTGACCCTTATACCTGATCTCCAGGTGGTCTTCCAGGGCAGTGTGGGGCCCGATGGTGCTCTGTCTGCTGAGACTGGGGAAGTGGAGGGGTATCTCAGATCCCATAGAAAACCTGGGTTCAGAGCAAGGACCCTAACTCCCCCAAACAGGCGTTTATTCCCCTTAACTCACAGTCTGCACCCCGTGCTGCTCCCACCAGATTGAGGATCCTCTCAGGGCAAGGAGAGGGCACATGGGGTACCTCCCCAGCAGTCTGAACCCAGCCCCTAAACTCTGGAAGGCTCAGGGCCCAGAATGCCAGGGATTTTCTAGGCAGCCTCCTTTCCTCAGGCCCTATCTGGCTGAGGTGAATTTCCAGCAGTGGTGGGGACAGGAGGTGGGGGTAGAATCTAGCACTGCTCTCTTGGTATTGACTCTGTTTTTTCTGAAAGAGAGAAATCCTCGGCCTGTCCTCAGATTGCCTCTGAAGCCCCATAAGGGACTATGAGCAGAGAACCTATGTGGGGCTAGACAAGAGAGACCTGGCCTTTCTCCTGGAGATGGCAGGTGGGGTCACTTCAGCTGTGCAGCCCAAGCAGCTTCATGTCCCACTGGGACCCAGTGTCCCCATCTGCAAAGTGGGGCAAGCACCAGAGCATGGCGAGCCACAATGACTCAGGACACAGCAGTTTTCATAACTGCAGTCTCAGCCTTGATCCCAGCAGCCCTGGGTCCCCACCAACCTGGGAGATCCCCACCACCATCATGCTAGGACAGCCCCTTGCTCTCTTCTCTCTTCTCCAAAGTAACTGTAGAACCAAAACTGGAAAGTGATACTGCTAACAAGAGGCTGCTTGGGCAGGTATGATCACAGGCTCTGCTAGGGCTGGTCCCATCGCCACCTGCCACCCAACCTGCCCATAGCCAGCGTTTCAAATACTGAGTTCTATCCACACAGCTCAGTGGTGATGGATTGCCGTGAGTAGAATTGTGGCTTCCCAGAATATACACCTGTTCTAGGCCTAACCCCTGTGAATGTGACTTTATACTAGGATCCTTGCAGATGTTAAAAGGTCATACTGGATTAGGGTGGCCCCTAACCCAGTGACCAGTGTTCCTGTAAGAAAAGGGAAAATTGGACATGGGCACACTGACAGACATATAGGGAGGACACTGTGGGCCACAGATGCAGGAATTGGGGTGGTGCATCCACAGCCAGGAGTGCCAGAACAACCACAGAAGCCAAAAGGGGCAAGGAAGAATCCTCTCCTGGAGGCTTCAGAGAGAGCCTGGCCTTGTCAAAGCCTTAATTGTGGACTTTCAGCTTCTAGAATGGTGAGATAATAAGTTTCTGTTGTTTTAGGCTGCCTGGTTTGTGGTCACTGTTATTGCAGCCCAAGGAAGCTAATAACACAACAGGGAGCTCCTAGTGCCTGGAATTTATATTTAGGGTTTGTTGTCAACACCTGTAAGTGTTGGCTGCCACAGTGCACTGCTGCTATCCCCACCAGGTCCTCCCTCTCTTCAGGGCCCTCTGATTTCACTTGGTCGCAGGACTCCCACTCACCTTCTCTGAGGGTAGCCAGAGTTTCTTTCACACCCTTTCAGTGTTTTTCCTATTCTCATGCCTCCTAAGATCCTTGAGACTTTGATCCAGCCAATGGGTAGAAGGCGAAACAATTCTGTGGCTACAGAGACCCTCAGGACACACAATCCTAACAAACAACTGGGCACCATGTTAAGATCAAACCACAAAGAAATACACAGCACCTTATGGCCTCCCACTGGATGGTGGGGCTGAGTGACCATGTAAAGAGGCCGACAGGTGCCCCACCACACCCAGCCCCACCTTGAGGAAACATACAACACAACTCAGTTTTGGGGGGTTTTTTTAGGGAAGAGCGCAAACAAAATCCCCCACTACCACAAATTATGCAGTTGAGTTTCCCACATTTGGTGAAATTGCAGGGATCAGCACATTCGGAGTACAATGAATAAGCCTCGCCCTAGGAAAACCATCTTTGTGAGCATGGTGTCTCCCCTGCCAGGTAAGTATACCTCAGCTCTTTATAGAAAGGTGTAGAAATGCCCCAGGTGGCGGTGAAGGCACTGCCCCTGAGAATGCCTGCTCTGTCCTGGCCTTCTGTATCCAACCCTCAGTGAGGGCTTCGTTCCCAGCTCTGTTCTGTTATTTTTAAGAGGTTGGTGCAGAGGCTGTTGGAGGAGACAAGGGATCTGAGTGAATCTGCTTCTTTTTGGATCGTGGCCCAGAACCACTCACAAACCTCTTGGATGGGAATCCAGCCCTGTGGGGTGGGGATACTCACTCACACGGCATCTCAGGGATTTATGAGGATCAGCATGCAGGAAACGTGAGAAGACGCTCGGAAAACTATGCCCACCAACCAGCTCCAATGATGACACCCCGGAGGACTGCCCTTCTCAGGAATTTTCCCAGGAAAATCAATTCAATGCTCACTTGAGATTCACTTTTTTAAATGATTTTTAAAGCAATAAAAGTATTATATGCTCTTTGTAAATAATTTTTTAAAACACCAAGATACATTTAAAAAATTAAACTCCTCAAAACCTTCTATTTACATGAGCCTGTTTTTCCAATGATAGGGGTGTGTTTCACTTTCTCATGTTGAACATTCGCTGCTTTTTTGTCTGTATCACTGAAATTATTCAGTATATACTGATACTTGAACAGAATAAACACCGGGGCATTCATGGATCCTGGTGGAAAATAATAGAAAAAGTGGGTACCATGTACTGTCTGCCACTAGTGAATTTGTCAGTTTTTCCTATTCCAGTTCTAATTTTTTTAATGAACAGGAAAAGAAACAATCTCTTAAGTCATTTGATGGCACTTAAAGAATGCAGAGTCACTCCTCGAATGCATTAGAGTGACTTAGTTGTAGCTTAAACGGAACATTTTACCAAGGTGTTCCCATTGTGGGTCTTTTTGTTGGCTCTTCGTGACACCAAGAGAGCAGTTTATCAACTGCTGTGCAGAAAAGCGTGAAAAGCAGGCCTGAGCACCCCTCTCAGAACTTGGATTCAGAGGGTTCCCACCACCTTAGCAGATCAAAGGGACTCAATGCGCCTAAACTGTCTGTGCAGGCAATGTGGTTCACACAGAGCACCTGTTTTTCTCCTGGGAGTCTGGGATTTTCACATGTACCAGGTAGAGGGTGCTGTGTGACCAGCCCCCTGAAACAGCCCTGGGTGCTGAGTTTCTGAAGGGCTTCCCTGGTTGGGACATTTCATAGCACGTCCTATGGGACTCCACTGGGAGAGGACTCTGGAAACTTGTACCCGGTTTCTCCTGGACTTTGTCCCAAGTGCCTTTTCCTTTTGCTGACTGTGTTTTATTTTCTGTTCTTTTTTTTTTTTTGTCTCGAACTCCTGGGCTCAATCCTCCCACCTCATTCTCCCAAAGTGCTGAGATTACAGGCATGAACCACTGAGCCCAGCCATGTTTTGTAATAAAATGTTTTCTTTGTAATGAATCATTATCCTGGGCCAGCATATTAGAGTGTGAGTGGGACTCTGGGCTGTGTCTTGTGAGTGCTTCTAGTAATTCATGGACCTGGGGCACCAACAACACACACAATCGACATTTTCAAACTCAAGAAATCGTGTGTCTTCCCTTAGCACTGATGATTTGATCCAATTTATCATCCTTTGTGCTTACAATCTTGGGCTTTATTTCTTTCCCATCCTGAGAGGTTAGGAGGTTTTGCTTCATTAGTTCATGTTTTTGTTCTTTCACCACCATTTATTGATACTCTTCTGTAGGTCAACCACATGAGAATAAACGGTTATGAATATAACAATGAAAAAACCCACAGGCTCACTGCTCCAACATGCCAGTCCAGGAGAGGACAGATGTAACCACACTTCATGACCTCAGAGGAGAGCTGAACTTATCTGAGGCAGGGAACGAGCAGGTTGGGGAAAATTTTCTGGCAGAAAAAGCTATGGCTAAGCCAAAATCTGACAAGGGAGAAAGGTTAATCATAGGCACAAAAGTGGGAAACAGCATGAGCAAGACCCCTGGCAGGAGAGAGTGGACACAGTCAGGACCAGAGGAAGGCCACCGTGACCAAAGGGTGGCTGCAGAATAGCCAAAGGATATGTGGAGGCCAGAGACGGTGCAGGGGCTGGAGGCTGTGGGGAGCATTTGGGTTTATTCCAAGAACCCTGTGAAATCATGGAGGATGGACTTTATCTATAGCAGTGATAGATCACAGCAGAGAGAACCTTGGGGGGGTCTGCCAGGGAGGGAGGTACCAACTGGGGCTTGGGTAGTATTGCGTACTGAATTATGTCATCCAAAATACATTGAATGTATGTTGAAGTCCCAGCCTCCAGGCCCTCGGGATGTGATCATATTTGGAAAGAGTGTTTTTAAAGAGGTAATTAAGGTTAAATGAGGCTGTTAGTTTAAGCCCCAATTCAATATGACTGATGTCCTTAAGACAAGGGGAAATTTGGACACAGAGATGCACACAGGAAGAAGGCCAAGTGAATAGACACAGGAGAAGGCGGTTGTCTACAAGCCAGGGAGAAAGGTCTCAGAAGGAGCCAACTCTTCTGACTTCCAGTCTCCGGAGCTATGAGAGAGCAAATGTCTGTTGTTGAAACTGCCTAGTCTACAGTACTTTGTTATGGTAGTCTGAGCAGGCTAACAGAGGTGGCAATGAGGACAGAGAAGCCATGTCCAGGATGCACGCAGGGTGCAAACTGGCTGCTGGGAGGTAGCTGGGTGTCTGGGGAAGGATCCCAGTACATACGCTGCTGTGTGACTCCTAGGGTCAGTTGTGTCCTCAGGGTTCGTGATACACCACCTGCCTTACATGGGGTTTGATTCTGGTCTCTTGTTTCCAGTTCCTGGATCCCACTCTCTTCTCTCCAGTGGCAGGTGCTGAGGAAGAGAAAGTTTACCCCTTCTGCCTGCTCCTCTCACCACTCACCAGCATGTCTACTCCAAACAATTCAGTACTCAGTTGCTCTGGAAGATGGGGAAGCCTGGTCACTCCTGTGTGAAGTGAGGATTTACAGGAAACAAAACAGGTGGAACCTGTAGGATGTATTGGAATGCATGAAGCACTCAGCACACATAAACTGTTATTACCCCATCATCCTCTAGAAAAAAATTTGGGCCCCAGGCCATTTGTCCCAGTCTGTGCTCCAGACCTGCCCAGCACAGCAGGAGGACCTGGGAGTCGGCTTCAGGTTGCCCACCGTGGAGAGGTAGGTGAGGGAGCCCAGAACAGAGGTTTCATATCCAGTCCTTGGCCTACTTTTGCTGGACATATGTGGTCACTCGATAGTGGCCACCCAAGGATACAAATCCAGGGTCTTTGGAGTCTATGAGTGGTATTCCTGGTGCTCTGTCCCAATCCAATAGGGTGACTTTCTTGCATGTGGAAATGGTGACCCCACTTCCCAGGCAGGTAGCTTCCTCCCAGTTCCTGCCTCAACTCCAAGGTGGCGTCTGTGTCTGGCTCCTGAAGGGCAGTGATTCCAAACATGAGCAAGAGTTGAAATCACCAGCACATGGTCGGCCCCCACACCAAGAGTTTTTGGTTTGGCATGTCAGGTGGGCCTGAAGATCTGCACTTCTGATAGGGCTCTGATCAGTGTCTGATGCATGGGTGTCTTTCTTGCCTCAACATCCTTCCTGGTCAGCATCCTGGCCTCATGTCTGAGCCCCTGGGAGACCCCACGAAGCTCTGCCCAAAGGATGATGACCCCAATGTGGCAGCACATGTTTGATACACATCAACAGGGAACCCGAGAAAGCCTGGGTTTCCATGGGGCCCACAGAACAGGACAGTTCAGAGGGGGCAGGTCTGGGGTCAGAGATCATCAAACTTTTAAAGTCTGTGTTCGGTGCTCCACCCTACCCAGGAAGCTGTTAGCCAGGGATTAGACAGAGGAGGTGCTGGGACATGCTAGCCTCCAGGGAAGCAGCGACACCTAGCGGCCAGAGTACAGCCCACCACACAGCACAACTGTTTTTGTTCTTCCAGATGGCCCAAGTGACAGTCAGGATCCAAAGAGGACCGTGCCTCCCTCACCGTCCCTGCCCAGCACAAGCTTAGCCTGTGGCACGTGGGAGCAGACTATGCAGCCCGTCTGGGTGTATGGCCCCAGTGTGGTCACTGGACACCGACCCTGCCTGAGAAACCTGACGTCTGTGTTTGGCCTCCCACAGCAGAATCTACGGTGCTGAGAACAGGGAGAGGCAGTTCTCTGGGGAGGCCTGGGTGGGGGTGAGGGAGTTTCTGATGTCCAGAAAACTCAGAGCGGAGTGAAGGAGACAGCAAAGTGGGGAGGGACACCAGGTCTAGGAGGGATCACACCCATTAGGAGCCTTCGGAGACCTGGAAGCAGGAGCAGCCTCCGGAATGTGGTAGACTCAGTGGGTGACAGCAGGCAGGGAGACCGGGCTCTGGCCAGTGGCTCCTTTGAAAGTGTGGACTTGACCAGAGGATTATCAGGAAGCTCTTCAGGGTTTCAGCAGGGTGGGACTTGTTTGGGAACTTGTATTCTCACTCAAATGACTCAGAGAAAGTCCAGATGGACTTGATGGGACTCTGGTAGAGTCCATGTGCCTCTTGCTAGCCACTGACCGAGTCATCCTGTTCCCAACTCCCTGTCCGGCAGGCCTTGAAGTTCACAGTGCCCCCACCCCCGTCATCCCCCCAGCAGCTGGGAGGGACTTTCTAGAGTAGGGCTCAGCCTCCCAGACAAGCCTGACCACATACACCTGCTGGTGCTCTGTACTCTCCCTTTCCCCTCCTGGCCCTACAGTGGCCTGCTTGGAAGGCCCCTAGATTGGTCTTTCTGGCTGTCCCGAGGGTTTTTCACAGCCCAGCTCCTGATGGCATCAGGTGAATGTGGGCTTCTCATGCTAGCTCTGTTTCTTGGCTATCTTGAAAAACCCAGTGCCTGGCCCTGCCATCCGCTTGCAGTGTGTCCTTGGCCAAGCTGCTGTCCTTGGATCTTGCTTCTCTTTCATAGGACAATGAGGTAGATCGAGCTCTGTGAGGTCTGTAGCTCCAGAGTTGTAGGGGAGGGTGAGGAGGTCCCTCTAGCTTAGCTCAGGCTGGGGACAAAAGGGCTGAGCCTCCTGGGGTGGAAGGACAGGAAGCCAGAGCCTCCTGGAGGGGAGTGGGGAGAGCTTTCCCATGGAATGCTGGCCCTCTCCAGTTCAGTGCACAGCAGCCTTCCTGCTGACATAAGCAGTGCTTCATCTGGAGCACAGGCAATCCCAGTTTGAAGTGTCTTCAGTGTAAGTCTTGGGACACTCTCCAACCACACAGCTGGACAGTGAGCCTCCCAGCTCCCAGCACCAGCTGTAGCAGCTGGCCATGTCTTGCTGCCCTGGTTTCTTTTCTCAAAAATCCCTCACTTTTACTTCTTTCATTTTGCCAAAGAGTTTCAAAGCAAATCTCAGACACCACGTATTTCACCCAAATCTTCCAGTGCTCATCTAAAAAATTGAAGCATTTTTTATAGTCTCAAAATGCTGTTATCATACTTACCCCTCACGCTTCCATGTGCAGTGGTGTCCCTCTCCCTTCCGTGTGCAGTAGTGCTCCTCATGTATCCATGTTCAATAGTGCTCCTCATGCTTCCGTGTGCAATGGTGTTCCTCATGATTCAATGTGCAATAGTGCTCCTCAAGCAATAATGGGAGGAAAATTCAATGGGGAGTCTTGTCAAATGGGATTCTGGCTCAGGAGGCCAGGTGTGGCCCAAGACTCTGCATTTACCAGGAACCCCCGGGTGATAGCAAAGCTCACCTGAGATCTTAAATAAACCTGTCAATTGGCCTGTAAACATTCTGCAGCCTGGACTCAGCCTTTGCCTCAGTCTTCCCATACCTAGTTGTGGGTTCATCATGGTCCTGAAGCCCGGACTAACATCTGCTGGCTTCATTCAGTCCAGTTCTTGTTTGTGTTTGCTGTATTTCCTCCTAGAATATGTCTCAGGAGGGTTGGGTACCTCGTACTGCACTACACTGGCCCCCTTTGGATGATGCTTTGTGAGTGGGGGGTTCTGGCAGGGACAATCCATCGTCCCTATTTTCTTTCTTTTTAAAAATTTTTTTCATTATTTATTTTATAGATGTGGGGTACAATTCACGGTTAGGTATACAAATATTTATTATGCAGGTGCCCTTGTTGATGAGGTGTGCCTCCTCCCTTCCCTGGCAATTTCCCTCAACTGCCAATATCACTCCACCACCATCAGTTTCCCACTATCACTAATCCCCTTCTCATAGTATTATGATAATTGTTCAAGGTCCGCTTATAAGTGAGAACATATGGTACTCTGTTCTTTGTTTCTGTGATAGATCACTGAGGATAGTAGACTCTAAGTCCATCCAAGTTGCTGCGAAGTCCATATGTTTGTCATTCTTTATGACTGCATAATATTCCATCGTGTATATGCACCACATTTTAAAAATCCAGTCCAGCATCGATGGGCAACATGATTGGTTCCGTGTTTTTGCTATTGTGAATAGAGCTGCAACAAACATGCGTGTGCAGGTATCTTTTTTGTACAATGGTTTGAGCTCCTCCAGGTATATTCCCAATAGGGGGATTGCTGGGTCATATGGAAGGTCAATTTCTAGTTCTTTCAGGAATCGCCACACTGTCTTCCAAAGAGGTTGCACTAGTTTGCATTCCCACCAGCAGTGCAACACCTTTTTCTCCGCATCCTTGCCAGCATCTGTTGTTGCTTGTTTTATTAATGGTGGCCAATCTTACTGGGGTTAGGTGGTATCTCAATGTGGTTTTGATTTGCATTTCTCTGATGATTAATGAGTCTGAGCACTTTTTCATGTGTCTGTTTGCTGTCCGCTTATATTCTTTTGAGAAGTGTCTATTCATGTCTTTTGCCAACTTTTTATTGGGGCTGTTTGTTTTTTTCTTTTCAGCATATTTGAGTCCCCTATAGATCCTAGATGTTAGGTCTTTGTCAGATATTCAGTCGGCAAAGATTTTTTTCCATTCTGTGGGCTGTCTCCCTGCTCTCTTGATGGTTTCTTTTACTTTGCAGAAGTCCATCAGTTTGATGAAGTTCCACTTGTCTATCTTATTTCTTATGGTATGGGCACTTAGGGTTTTGATCAGAAATTGGTTGCCAGATCCAATTTCCATAAGGGTGTCTCCTGCATTTTCTAGCATTCTTATAGTTTGGGGTCTTACATTTGGGTCTTTGATCCATTTAGAGTTAATTTTTGTGTATGGTGATAGGTAGGGGTCCTGTTTCAATCTTCTGCACGTGGTCAGTTTTCTCAGCACCATTTACTGAACAGGTTCCTTTCCCTAGCGGTTGTTGTTGGAGGTTTTGTCAAAGATGAGTTGGTTGAGAAATTGAGGTTTTGCTTCCAGAATCTCTTGTTCCATTGGTCTATGTGCCTGTTCTTGTACCAATACCAGGCTATTTTGATTACTGTAGCCTTATAGTAAAGTTTGAAGTCTGGAAGTGTGACACCTCCTGCTTTGTTTCTTTTGCTAAGGATTGTTTTGGCTATTCGTTTATGCTTCCAAGTGAATTTCTGTATTGTCATTTCTGTGTCTGAGAAGAATGATGTTGGTAATGTAATTAATGGGTATTGTGTTGAATCTGTAGATTGCCTTCAGTAGGATGGACATTTTAACAATGTTGATTCTTCCTATCCATTTGCATGGAATAGTTTTCTATTTGTTTGTCTTCTTGAGTTTCCTTGAGCAATGTTTTGTAGTTCTCATTGTAAAGATCTTTCACGTCTCTAGTTAGGAAGATGCTGAGGTATTTCATTTTTGTGTGTGATTATTGTGAATGGGATTGTGCTTTTTATTTGGTTCTCTGCCTGCTTGTTGTTGGTGTACAAGAATGCAACTGTCTTTTGCACATTTATTTTATACCCTGAGACTTTGACAAAGTCCTTTATCAGTGCAAGCAGGTTTCTGACAGATTCTTTTGGATTTTCAAGGTATAGGATCACATCAACAGCAAAGAGGGATAACTTGACTTCCTCTTTTCCTATTTGGATACCCCTGATTTCCTTTCCTTGTCTAATTGTCTTATGTAGGACTTCCAACACAATGCTGAACAAGAGGGGTGAGATTGGGCAGCCTTGTCTTGTTCCAGTTTTCAGAAGAAATGTTTCCAGTTTCTGTCCATTTAGCAATACGTTATCTGTGGGTTTATTGTAGATGGCACTTACTATTTTGAGGTATGTTCCTTCTATACCTAGGTGTTTGAGGGTTTTTATCAAGAAGGGGTACTGAATTTTATCAAAAGCTTTTTCTGCATCTAATGAGATAATCATGTGGTTCTTGTTTTTACATCTGTTCATGTATTTAATGACATTTGTGGTCTTGCGAATGTTGAACCAGCCCTGCATCCTGGGGATGAAGCCTACTTGGTAATGGTGGATGATTTTTGAGATGTGTTCTTGGATCTAATTTGCTAGGATCTTGTTGAATATTTTTGCATCTAAATTCATGAGGAATATTGGCCTATAGTTCTCTTTTTTTGTTGTTATTGTTGGATCTTTACCCGGTTTGGGTATCAGTGTGAAGTTAGTTTCATAAAATGATTTGGGGAGAATTCCATCCTTTTCTTTTTTTTATTTTTTGAGTTGGAGTCTCACTCTGTCGCCCAGACTGGAGTGCGGTGGCTGCTCCCAGCCACCGCAGCCTCGACCTGCTGGGCTCCGGTGATCCTTCCGCCTCAGCCTTCCAAGTAGCTGGAACTACAGGCGTGCGCTACCACACCCGCTGATTTTTTTATTTATTGTAGAGATGAGGTCTCACCAAGTTGCCCAGGCTGGTCTCGAACCCGCGGTCTCAGGCAATCCACTCACCTCAGCCTCCCAAGGCGCGGGATTACAGGCTGAGCCACCCAGCCCAGCCCATCTTTTTCAATTGCCTGGAATACTTTCAATAGGATTGGTATCAGCTCCTTCTTGTACGCTTTGTAGAATTCTGCTGGAAAGCTATCTGGTCCAGGGCTTTTTTTTGGTAGGCAGTTTTCTTATGACAGAATCAATTTTCTGGGTTGTTATTGGTCTATTTAGAGTCTCAATGTCTTCTTGTCTCAACCTGGAGCGGTTGTGTGATGTCAGAAAGTCCTCCATTTCATTCAGGTTATCAAGTTTGTTTCCATATAGGTGTACATAGTACTCTCTGATAATCTTTTTTAATTCTTTGGGGTCAGTTGTGATTTGATCTTTTGTATTTCTGATTGTGTTTATTTGGGCTTTTTCTCTCTTTTTCTTGGTCATTCTGGCGAGAGCTCCATCAATCTTGTTAATTCTTTCAAAGAACCAGCTTTTTGTTTTGTTGATATTTTCTATGATATTTTTGTCTTCTATGTCCCATATTTGGGCTCTTATATTGGTGATTTTGATTCTTCTGCTAAAGTTAAGGTTTTGGTGGTCTTTTCTTTCCAGCTCCCTTAGGTAATTTGCTAGGCTCTCACCTTGTGATTTTTCCATTTTCTTGATGTGTGCTCGTAGAGATATAAATTCCCCTCTCAGAACTGTTTTCATGTCATCCATCCCAGAGATTTTGGTAAGATGTTTCTTCATTTTCATTTGTTTCCAGGAATTTTTAAATTTCTGCTTTGATTTCTGTGTTGACCCAGTAGTTATTCAGCATCATGCTGTTTAGTGTCCATGTCTTTGAGGGCTTTGGGGAAATTTTGTTGGTGTTGATAGTTATTTTTATTCCACTGTGGTCTGAGAAGATGCATGGCAAGATTTCAGCCTTATGGAACTTGTTTATGCTTGATTTATGGTCAAGGATGTGATTTATCTTGGTGTACGTTCCATGTGGTGATGAGTAGAATGTGTATTCTGTGGTTGTTGGGTGGAATAATCTGTAGGTATCTATTAAGTCCATTTGGTCGAGTGTCAAGTTTAGGTTCTGGATCTCCTTGTTGATTTTTTGCCTCAGTGATCTATCTAGGGCTGTTAGTGGGGGTATTCAAGTCCCCTGCTATAATAGTGTTAGAGTCAATATCTTTTTTTGGTTTACTTAGTAGTTGCTTTATAAATGCTGGTGCTCCTGTGTTGGGTGTAGATATGTATAGGATGGATATTTCTTGCTGATGGATTGAAGCTTTTATCATTATGTAGTGTCCTTTTGCATCTTTTAAAATTTTTTATAGCTTAAATGTTGCTTTTAGCTGGGTGTGGTAGCGCGCGCCTGTAGTTCCAGCTACTTGGAAGGCTGAGACGGAAGGATCGCCGGAGCCCAGCAGGTTGAGGCTGCAGTGGCCGGGAGCAGCCACTGCACTCCAATCTGGGTGACAGAGTGAGACTCCAACTCAAAAAAAAAAAGTTAAAAGAATGTTGTTTTGTCTGATATTAAGATTGCAACAATTCCTGCCTTCTTTTGAGATCCATTTGCCTGGAAACTCATTTTCCATCCTTTATCTTTGAGTCTGTGTGTGTCCCTTGTGGTGAGATGTGTTTCCTGGATACAGCAAATAACTGGGTCATGGTTTCTTATCCAGGTTGCCATTCTGTGTCTTTTCAGTGGTGCATTTAGTCCATTCACATTCAAGCTGATTATTGAAATGTGATTTTTTTATCCCTGTCATGAGGTTCTTATAGTTTTTTGTTTGTTTGTTTGCTTGTTTTCTTTTGGCTTTGGGGTTGATGTGTGTGTTTTCAAGTTTGCTGTTGTGCTATATTCTCTGTTTATTCTGTGCTCTGTTATTCTCTTGGGAAGTGTGTGGTCATTCCTTTTTTTCTTTCTTCTGTACTTAATACCTTTTAAGTGTCTCCTGTAGAGCTGGTCTGGAAGCTGCACAATCTCTTAGGGATTGGATGTCTGGGAAAGATTTTAATTCCCCATCACTGATGAAGCTGAGCTTAGCTGGGTAGGAAATTCTTGGTTGGAATTGTTTATCTTTGAGGACTTTGATTATTGGACTCCAGTCTCTTCTTGATTGTAGTGTTTCTGCTGACAGGTCTGCTACTATTCTGATTGGTTTTCCTCAGTAGGTAGTCTGACCTTTCTCTCTAGCTGCCTTTAGGATTTTTTCAATCTATGTCTTTTAACAACAAGAGACATTTGTCCTGTGCCCACACAGCTTTCAATTTGAGTATTTTTGAATATGTACATAGTGTTAGTACTGTATAGACTTATGTTGAGCCAGTCAGTAAAAAGATACTGGTTTGGTATTATGTGCTAATAATACACCAACAAATAACATAAAAACTACTGCCCTTGTGGCTTTGAAATTCTAGCAGAGCAAGGAGATAGTAAGTAATAACTGTAATGTATACACAAAGTATTCATGGTATGGGAATGCAATCAATTTTATGACTGCACTGATGTGATCAAGAAACACTAGACACAGGAAAGGAGGTTGGCATTGCAGATGTTAGGTAGTCAGAAAATATCATCAAGAAAGCACTGATTGAGGAGATATTTTAACAAAATGCTAGAAGGTGTGAAGCAATTAGACAAAGAGTCACTGGGAGAAGAGTCTGCAGGTAGGGAAAAACCTGGAACAAAGCCCTAAGACAAGGTTCTTCCTGGGGTATTCCAGGAGCAACATGGAGGCCAGTGTAGCCAAACCAGTTAGCAGAGTTAGGAGAAGAAGAAATCGAGACAAAGGGAGGTGACTTTGAATCAGATTATATAGGGCCTACTAGGACACTGTCACAGCTTTGACTCCTTTCTGAATGGAACTGGAGAGGAGAGCCCGTCACCACCAGGTTTTTACACAAAGCTGAAGTCTGATCTTGTTTAAACTGTTTGCACCTCCATCTGTTAAAGTGAGAATGGAAAATAGAGGTACAAGAGAAGAAGCAGGGAACTACTGTGAACTGTTATGAACTATTCTGTTGATTCAGATATGATTTATTTTCCACTTACTTCCTAGATTAAACTAAAAAAAGTTGGAAAATTCATACTGCAGATGATTAAGCACCTATAGTCTCTGAAAAGAAATTCAAAGTGATTGTTTTCTTAAATGATGATGTCTTCACTGTATGCTAACAGTAAAAATAATCCTAATTAGAGTAGTAAGTGATATAAAATTATGTTGAGAGCGAGAAGAAAATTATCAAAATGTAAAGCGTTGTAAATGAATTAGAAATTTTTCTAAACATGTATTTTCTATAAATAAAAATATGCTAATGTGTTGTGGGCATTGATTTTGATAAAAGTTTCAAGAACACTTGTCAATTGCTTTTATTTAATGATCTAAAATAACATATAATAAACAAGCTAAGATGTATATATATATACATATATATGTATATATATATCCAATATAGTTTATCCAAAACCTATTTCTAAACAGTTTGAAAATCAATCAAAGTCAAACAGCAAACACCAAGTCCTCATTAACAAATGACTAGATTAAAATACTTACCCTTGAGGTCAGCTCTAGCATTTCTAAAATAAATGGACATTGAGGCAAAGGGGCTGGCCTTCACATTCCTGTATCAACCATTATTAGATGAGGTGTGTGTGATCTCTGAGGTGTTCCAATCTTGAGGAAGGCACTAATCCTCATCTGAGGGAACTTCCAAGAGAAAGGGAAAGGTGTGACTTCTCAACAACAAATATTTCCAGTAATAAAATACAGTTATAAGAAAAAAGAGAGAGAAGCTGGGATCCGGCTGATGAAATAAGTAATCCCACTTGGAACATCTCTAAGATTCTGTTTGGTCTCCTTTCTTGAGGAAATTTATTAAAAAAAAAAATAGAGAAAGCATATAGCCTATATGTTCCAAATGACATCACCTTAGGTCAATTTGTGGTGTTCAGTTATCATGAGGTTTGGTATGTAGGGTTCATGCTGGCTTTACTCATATGTTGCTCACTTTGGTGGAAATGTCTGAAAAGCTGAGCTGCACTGATACTTCCATTCAGAATGCCTATCTATGGATTCTCCAGTATGGTAGTTCCAGAGTCACAGAAAAAAAAAAAAAAAAAAAAAAGCCAATATGGAAACACAAATCTTCTTATGATCAAACCTCAAACTCCCAGAATGTCAATTCTGCTACATTCGGTTGGTCAAGCAAGAGGCTAAGTCCATCTCAGATTCAAGGGGGAGAGAAACAAAACTTGACCACTCAATGGGAAGAATAACACAATTTTTGTGAGCATTTTTAATAAATCACTGTCTGGCTACAGATCATTTACTTTGCCCCCATCTGTAAAATATCCTCACCATCTCCAAAGCCCTCAAAGTCATATCCCATTAGTATAAATTTCAAGTCTGTGATGATGGGGCATCACTCAAATCCATGTACAAAGGAGACTGTGTTTTTAGTTCGGCATGGACAACTTATCAAGTATAGTCTAGTTCCTCCCTATTTTAAAACCTATGAATTGACAAGTTATATTCCCATACATGCTCAATGCCCAATGCAGAGATGGACCTATGATCACTGTAACAGACACTTTCAAAAAGGGGAGAGTCACAAGGCATATAGCCACTGCTGATCTATAGCAATTCTTTAAATTGGGACATGTAAGCAATTATTTAACTTAGGACATGCATGTCATGTTAGGAATGCAGTTCCTGCATTGGGGCACAAGTCCTGATCCTGGAAAAAGTTGTATCTTTTGGTTTTTGGTTTTAAGTCATTCTTCCTTTTCAATAAGAAATATACAAACAAACTCACAAACAAAACAACAGTGTGTGTAATTGACCAGACTATTCAATCAACTTCCTGCCTACAGAAGTTTGGGAGTCCAAATGCCTGTTTTATTTTTATTTTCTTCTGCCCTTTTTAATAATGAATTTTGAAACTTTGAGTGTTTTTCTGATACATTTGTATCTAATACAAACCCCTACTTTCAGGAAAGAGAATAAGTAGAGTGAGAAAATATCTTTAGGATTATTAGAATCTGTTTGAGCTCATTAAAAAAAAATTATGAGGCATGCATGGGCTTAAGACTCTTAGAAGTCCTATTATGTTATTTTGAGATTAACATAGGGTCTTACAAATACATCCTTGGGATCTATACTGCGAGGCTGTTTATAACTTTGAGAAAGTTTTTCAGAAAGAAAATGAGGATGAGGATGAGAAACAGTTTTATTTTTAAACCCAGTTCGTCTTAACTTTTTTATATTTCCTCTAATTCTCAATAAAACCTGCACAATTCTTTCTCAGGTTGATGTCTCTCCTCTCATATTTTATGAACAAGAGCTAAAAGAAGCCATTCAATACAGTCTGTGTTCTTTTTAGAAATAGTCCCAGCTGAATCCAAGAGTTCATAAGACACCTTTTCTATTTAGCCTATCACTGACGGTAACAATATTGTCGAACTTCCCAACTGCAAAACAAGCTCCATTTTCCTCCAACCTTCAATAACTTTTTTCTCACTCTTCTTCAATTCTTCCCCAACAGTCTCTTTGAGGTCCTTCCAGATTTCCCCATGGATCTTGTTGAGGTTCTTCTAGCTTCTACTTCCCTTGTGATCCCAAAGTCAATGCTTTATGTTGCATGTTTTCATCGTAACTGTATTCCACTTCTTGGTACTAAATTCTGTTTCAGATTTCCCATGATAAAAAGTCACCACAAAATGTACCAGCTGAAAATAGTCGATTTGTTTTATCTAATGCATTTATGAGGCAGGAATTAAAATATTGACAATTGTGAAATATGTTGCCTCCATAACTCAAATCAGCTTATCAATAATAGATCTGCCTTAATAGTCAGATACAATTGTTTGTCTTTTATTTAGGGGGGAAGGTCTTTATATGTTCTGGACTCCTGAACTGCTAATAGCTTCATGAATATAATAGGCCTTTGGATTTTGAGAGGTTTCCCCCATTCTCTAGAAGTCTCTTGAAGAAGACCAACTTACTTTTTGATCATTGGTTCTTATTTGTTTGGTGTCTATGACAGAGTGGACTAACGTGAAATTCTGTGGTGGAATCACAAAACTGGAAGACTCTTCCATACAAATATTTCCTTCCTTATCGAACATAATTTTCTGCCACCTTGACTCACCATCTGCAAAATCCATTTTTGTATTATCTCTTGGTCCCTGCTGGTACCTACTGCTTAGGTCCTGTGGTTTCTTTAATATATAATACATTTCCACTTAACACTCTTTTGGTTTGTTGGTCATGAAGAAATTGGAGGGTACCTCCTTAGTGAGACACAGATGGTCTTTGTGTTCAAGCAGGACTGAGATGTGAAGGAAGGTCATAAGAGTTTAATAAAGAAGAATTAACTATTGTGCAGGCCCAGCAGATCCTCAGAAAGTGTGGTTTCAACGTTTTAGAAGGCATTGGGTCAAATATTTTTACAGCTTTTATGTATGACTTCTTCTTGGTCAGGCTCCTTATGTAGAAGTAGGGATTTTTCAGAAGTTGAGAATTACACCTACTCAAACTTTTTTTTTTTTAATGCTTGGGGATAAATCTGACATAACACACACAAGACATATACACTGAAAACTATAAAACATTTCTAAAAGAAATTAAAATATAACTGATAAAGGAAGAGTTATTTCTCACTTATGAAAGACTCAATATTAATAAAATGTCAGTTCTATCCATTCAATGCAATACCAAAAACCTCTGCGTCTCTTTTTTTTTGGTAAAAACTTAGAAATTTTTCAAAATCCTTTTGGAAAGGACTAGGATAAGCAAAACAACTGTGAAAAATAAGAACAAAGTTGAATAGTTGAAATAATCTTATTTTGAGATTACAATCAGGATCATATGATATAGGCCTAAAAAAAGCAAGGGCTATGGATTAGACAAATATGTATGACACCAAAAGTATGATACTTAAAGGAAAAGAGATAGTAAGTTAGACTTCATTAAAACTAAAAAATGTCTAAACTTCAAACAATAACACAAAAACCTGACAGAGATTGACAGAAATATTTGCAAAGCATATATATGATAAAATATTGAATACATAATATATAGAATTTAATAATAAAAAAGCAAACCACCTAGTTACAAAACAGGCAAGAAATATGAACAGATATTTTACCAAGGACATAAGAATAGCAAAAATCACATGAAAATATGTGTTAACATCATTAATAATTATGGAATGAAAGTTAAAAGCACAAGGGAATGCCACTAAATGTGCATTTGAATTTCTAGAATTCAAAAGTCATACCATATCAAAGAATGGTGATGAAATGAAAGAATTTAAGGCCATATAGTGCTGAAAATAATGTAAAATGTGATGATCTCTTTGGACTATTTCTTAAAAAAAAAAAGTCACTATATGCCTACCATGAACCATTTACTCCACTTCTATGTGTTTAAGAATAATGAAAACACACGACATACAAGGGACTGTGCAGACATGTTCAGTGCAACTTTATTTGTTATAACCAAACCTGGAAAAAACATGCAAAATCAACAAACAGTGAGTGGATAAAAAGATTATTCTATACCTAGACAATGCAAAACTATTTAGTATTAAAAATGAATCAATTATTGTTATGCACACCTAAATGAATTTCAATATAATGTGCTGCATAAAATATACAAGACAGAAAAAAACAGGAGAGAAAAATAGTGTGATTCCATTTAGGTACTCTGTAGCAGCATATATTTATTTTCTGAAAGTGGGGTGAAGAGAGGGAGAGGGATGGACTACATACAGAAGCATAAGGAAATGATTTTGTCATGAATATTTTCATTTGCTCGATCATGATGATGCTTTATGTGTGTGTTGTCAATTTATCTCAATTCATTTGTCTAAAAATTAAAATAACTCAGAAACCAACAAAAGCAGCTTCTACATGAATCATCTTATATTTCTCACAAAAAGTTTCCAATTGTTTCTTCGACACCTAATTCAGGAGTGGCCTTCCTGAGAGATTCATATCAACTGATTTTTTTCTGATACATTCTACTTAATTTCTATGGAAACAATTATCTCTTCCATCATTTATAGTTAATAAGCTTATAAAATATTCAATATTCAGTTTCAAAATAGCAGTAACTAAGTCAACTGCATAATCAGGATTTGAGTAGACACAACTGAATCTTAGAAGCATGTTATTCAACTGTGAAGTTCAATAATTTTTACACTTACTAGAGAGTCATCTACATGCTATATGAAGTCAGTCTTTCTTTAGCATCAGTAAGCATATTTTACATACAAACTGAAGATAAACTAACGAGAAACTTAAATAGAATATAATCGAGAAGTATTCTATTACACTATGACTTATTGTCTCATTAAATATAAACTTAATACTTTCATTAAAATGTTGACTTAACTTTTATGATGCAACACATGTTTCTATTGCTCATTAATCATTTTTACCTTTTGTTTTTTAGCATGAAAACTAATTCATCACAGTAGTCCAGTGTTCAAGGAAAATGTCAGTTTCTCTCTAATAAGTATGCATCTCATAGTCATTATATAGAATATTTCTTCAGTCAATAAAAAAACTCTACAATCACACTTGAAATTGGAAGTAAGAACAGTATGACATTTCATTTTTAACATGTCTCAAATTCTAAAGAAAACTGTGCACATTGAAATAAATTCAAGAAAGGTAATCTTTCTTGAATTGCTTCATTCCTTAAAAATGTATTTATGCTTTGCATAAATCAATATTAGATTAATGATTAATTCTCTTAAGTGATTATGCCACATTAAAAGAAAGAAAAAGGGGGGGCATCAATACCCTTTAAATTAAGATGCATATTTCAGTGCTTTTCTACCATTTCCCGTTTTCCAATAAACGAGTTGCCAAGGGAACCTCATGCTAAACAAAAACTGCTGTCAAATGTCATCATTAAAGTGAGCTAACATCACCCATGGGATTCCTCTCTTAGAGGCTCTATTCATTATTTTCTAAATCTGTAAAACTATCATTTCCAGGGTTCTTTTTGAGTACTGACATAAAAAGAAACAATCATAATTTGTAAGAGTGTCAGTGAAATATATTCTTTCCCTCCCAAAAAGCACTATTCTCAAAGAAGGGAAAGATTACAGTGTGCATCACCTATCATTCTCTCAAAAACCTACAGATATATGTAGTTGCTTTTCAGTTCCTTTCAAAAGAAAAGAAAACATTTTGAAGCTTGGTTCATGGAACCTCTTTTATAACTATGGGACAGTATTACCTATTGATCTATAACAAAGAAAAAGACTCTCTCTCTCTCTCTTTCTATATATATATATACATATACAATATATATGTATCGTACATATACGATATATATGTATCGTACATATACGATATATACATACATATATATATATATATATAATTTCCCCTCATTTCATTACTTGTTTATGTGCTTTAAATTTTATCTGAGAAAAATGCTGCGTTCACAAAAAATGTATGAACTACCCCATTAATAAAAACTCAGAGCTGTACAACAGTTAAACATGGCCCTAAGAAAAAGCTTGGAACAGGAAAAAAAGACCACTCAAGCAAGAATATGCCACTTGCTGTTTTGATCTAGTGTCTATAACTTGTAAATTGAACATATAAATGAAGTGTCAAAGCGTTGGAGGCATATAGGGAGAGTATTGTTAGAACTTTCAAATCAGGCTTAAAGTTTGGGTTATTGTCCAAGTCTATTGACTTATGCCTGCAATCCAGAGCTGTGGGAGGCTAAGGCAGGAGGACTGCTTGAGACCAAGAGTTTGAGGCTACAGTGAGTTAGGATCACACCACTGCATTCCAGCCTTCATGAGAGTGAGACTTTTTCTCTAAATAAAACTTTAAAATAAAATTAAAATTAAATAAGTGTTCAGTTTGTTGAGCTCATATGTGCTATATCCCTTTATCTAAATGACTGTGAATGTTACTTTTTTAGCCTAATTTCTTTTTTCTCACTCAAAAATTGGGTTAATAGGGTTTCTGGGCAATAAACACATTTGGAAATAATATGACTCTAAGCTAATAACTAGTAAATGTTTAATAACTGATAGGTGCTATTAATATTACGAACACAGTTGCTAAAACTTATTACACAGAAAAGATGTTAAATTTTAGCTGAATAATTTTAAAAATACTAAAATTGTTTAAGCAATAAAGCAGCCATACTAACTTATATGATTTAGCTATTCTATAGCAAAGCACTTGAGTGATAGTCACTGCATATGAAACTGAGTGCTTTCTTGTAAGGAAATAATGTATTTGTGAAAATGAGAAGACAATTATACAGAATCAGTACGTTAAAATATTCTTTGGATCAGCTCTCTTTATTACCTATAATAAAATATTTTAGTGCAGAAAACCTTCAGATCATAAGAAATCATAATAACGCTAAAATTATTTTTCTGCCATTAGGATACCTCCTTGTCTTATCACTGTCTAGTTCTTCATTTGGTCACTAGTATGTCAAATATTGAGGTGTAGTCTCCCAGTAGTCTGCACTAGAAGGGAATTTCTAATTTTTCTATGTAATATTTATAAATGGAGAATTTGCTAAACAACTCTGCTTTTCATAGGATAATTTTTAAGTGAAAACATTGCAAAAACTGAGAAATAAGAGAACTAAGAATTGTGAGAATCATTCTTCAGAAAATCATAAGCTACAACGAAATCAATTAGAACACTAGACATATAAAGTGAGAGAGAAGAGAAAATGGTAAAATGAAGGTCGGTTATTGATAGTCCATCACTACTGTAGATCCAAGTTCAAATAATGGGATTAAACCTAAATCCAGACCTGGCGCTGTGGCTCATGCTTGTAATCTCAGCACTTTGGAAGGTCATGGTGGAAGCATCAGTTGAGCTCAGAAGTTCAAGACCAGCCAGGGCAATATAGCAATACCTCGTCTCTACAAAAAAACTAAAAAAATTGCCTTATGTGGTGGCTCATGCCTGTAGTCCTAGCATGTTGGGGGGCTAAGGCAGTAGGATCACCTTAACCTAGGAGTTCAAGGCTGTGGTGAGCTGTGATTGTGTCACTGCTTTCCAGTCTGACCACAGAGTGAGACTCCAACTCAAAAAAACAAAAAACAAAACACTGAATTATTTCGTCTGAGAGGTACTTATGTACTTGTGAACATTGAAAATATGGAAAATCAAGTCAGGCAAAATGATTGATATATTAGTTTGCATTATTCCAGTTTTAATTATTTAATAAAAATTTTACTAGCATATTTTAGTATTGAAAACACCTAAAGAGTGGTTTTGCTGGTAGTGGCAATGATTTATACCATGTTCCTTAATCTCTCATCTGGATTTATTTTGGTAACACACTTTTAACTGGAAGCAATGACTCCACTGTTGCTGGTTGGTCAGAAGCCCACCCACCTCTCTATTCTTAGAATTGAGGTTCAATCTGAACAAACAATTACTCAAAGCTTTTAATGCAGGAATTTGGGATTTCATACACTTTCATATTGTTTAAAATTCCATTTATTTGCATATCTTGATACTTTTCCAGTAAAAACATTGTATTAGTCAGTCTAAATAAAAGCTATCTAAATACTTCTAATAACTTATCAACTTCATTTTTAAATACCTTCTTTTTCTTCACAGTGTGTTTAATAGAAAAGTTCTTTAATATAATAAGTATTTTATTTATCACCAGATTCTTTATTAAACAAATAGAAATGACTAGTTGTTTCAGTTCAACTTGAGAATTAGTAAAATAAATTAATCAATATCTTAAAAACTAATCAGTTTCAAATCTTTGATAACTTGGATTTGTAATAATCATTACTACATTTACTGGCAGCTGTAAGATATAGTTCCAAAGTAAACTGTGACTTGAGAAACACTTTACAAATCAGAAAAATATACAAATGTACAAAAATATATATACAAAATATGCAAATATATATATACAAAATATATATACAAAATATACAAATATACAAAATATACAATCCAAGAAAAACTGCAGTTAATTTTTTTTTACTTTATTAGGAACATTATTTTTCCCAATTATAATATCTGTATGTTGGAAAGTGATAAAAGGTGGAAAGATTAAAACAAAATAAAAACAACTAATTTCACAGTCATACATAATTTTAGTTAAATTCAGTTATATGTGAAGTTAGTAAAGATAATATAGTTTTTATAAAAATATGCTTATTTAGGTAAATTGTATGTCATATTCACTTTACCACAATAAAAAATGAAAAAAACAAATATTTTTTAACATTTATTTAGTTCAATATATATTTTTATGTAAACAACTTTGAGAGTTGCATAGAATTCCTGTGATCAAACCAATTTTTGTTAAATGCTCTCCTGTTGTCAAGATTTACTTTATTTTCTAATCTTTAAGATACACAATAGCTAGCCATTAAGGGAACAAACTCCAAACTTCTGGGATTTGAATTAACATTCTTTTTTATTAGCTGTAGAGTATTTTTTAAAAAATCCTTCTACCTTAATTTTTTAAAATATAATAATAACAACAATAAGAAGAATAATAAATCAAGTCCTTAAATTTGTTATAGGGATTAAATTAGTTAAAAATATAAAGTTCTGAGACACGATTGAAAAATAGTAAGCTTTTCTACAACAAAATGAATGAACTTCCTTTTTGCCAAATCTTAGGGCAATTTGGAGAATATTTGTTGAAAATAAATTTCTCAAAAACATATATCATGGTAAATGATAAAGGAATAAAAATACTCCAGAATTTATATACAGGTTAGCATTTTTACCAGCAGCAGAAAATAACATTGCTCATTTCTCAATATTCTATTAAAGTTTTATTTATTTATTTTCTAACATCATAAGAAAAGTAGTTTTTATTTTTATTTACATGTACTGATGTGATTAAAATTTTTGAATAATTTTAAAATACATCTTGTAGAATTTACATTTTTTTTGTCATTCTGACAACTTTTCAACTGAAGTCTACATTTATTTTTTTGTGTGATTTTAAAATTATATCTAGATCTACATCTATTGTCAATCTGTCTTATTTTTAAAAAGTCACTGATTACTCATGTTGCCTATTATTTTTTTTAACTTTTCTTTAGTAATTCGTAATGTGCTTTGGTATATGGCAGTACTTAATTGTATGCATTTGACGCTGGTCTTGCCAAGTTGCCCAGGAGGGTCTCGAACCTGCGGGCTCAGGCAATCCACTCACCTCAGCCTCCCAAAGTGCTGGGATTACAGGCTGAGCCACCAAGCCCGGCTTCTGGTGATTCTTAAATCAGAATAAGCATACAAGATAAAAATAAGATGACAGCATGTTCTGCTCATACCATAAGCAACTGACTGTATTTCTTTTTAGGACAATTTGGAGGGCAATTTTAGCTAAAGAAGTCACTTACTTTGGTGTTCAGGACAACCCACACTAGATATTGTGTCCTCTCAACAGCTTTTCAATTCCTTTTGTGACTCGCAGGTCAGAGTAATCAATAACATTCACCAGCTGTCTTTCCTTTCTAACTGGATTCTTTCTGTGCTAACTAGATGCCAAAGTCATTTGCTTTAGTATGCTGAAGGTATGTATTCATCCAGCAGTCATTTGTTTATCATCTACTTGGTGTCAGTCACTGATTGGTCTTGGGGGAGGAGCAGTTAACATAATAAACAAAGGTCCCAGCCTCTATATTATTATGAGTGAAAGAAAACAAATAATAATTTAAAAACTGGCATACACTGTGCATTAAATAGTAATAACCATATGTCTATGGTAAAAAGTAGAGGCCAGGTGCGGTGGCTCACGCCTGTAATCCCAGCACTTTGAGAGGCTGAGGCAAGAGGATTGCCTGAGCTCAGGGATACTAGACCAGCCTGGGCAAATTGGTGAGACATCATCTCTACAATAAACCAAGAAAAATTAGCCAGGCGTGGTGGCGTATGCCTGTAGTTCCAGTTACTAGGAAGGCTGAGGCAGAAGGATCGCATGAGCCCAGCAGCAGGTTGAGACTGCGGTGACCATGAGCGTGCCACTAAACTCCAACCTGAGCGACAGAGTGAGACTCCGACTCAGAAAGAGAGAGAGAGAGAGAGAGAGAGAGAGAGACAGAGAGACAGAGACAGAGACAGAGACAGAGACAGACAGAGAGAGTGAGAGAGAGAGAAGCGTTTTGTGATGACCATTTCAATTTTATATATGTGAATGTGGGAACATAGTGCAAAGATAACAATTGAGCAAAGACCCGAATCCCTGGAGATAGAACTATATCAATCTGGAGTGGGGAATGGGTATATTTTAGAAATCACAGAGAAGCAAATGAATCATATATATGTATGGACTATGGATTGATTGTTTTATTCCCTACCCCCCAACTTTTATTAGTCTTTGGAGATCTGGAGTCTCTGTGCTCTTCTGTTCACTATATTTTCCACCATTTGCTTTTGTTGCCCCAACAGTAGAGTTGGCCTGTATCTTAGGAATTAATTAAGATGGTTTTTATGGGATGTCTATTTTTTTAATCTGTATTGTTTATACAGTAACTGGATAGAAAACATTCTCAGTGCATATTTTTATCCTCATATAACAATTGAATGAAGAAGGAATTATTGTCCTAAATTTGTAAATAGGCAACCTGATTATTTTAGATGTTTATAACTTGTTCAACTTTCAAGTAGTTATTAGAGCAGATATTTGAACTTCTTACTCCATAAAAGTATATGTTCTTAGTTTTCTATGAGTGCAAGGATATGCAGAGGCATAACAAAGTAGCCTACAAATCAAGTTCTTAACTCATACTGCAGCAACCTATCACTCTAGCAAGATACAGTATCCCAAGGGCATGTGAGTTGCTTCTCTGGAACTCAGTGATCTAGTTAAAATAATAAAGTAACACACAATAGTATGTACATTGAAAAGAAAAAATAAAACTCAGGAAACAAAAGCTAGAAATTAAACTGTATTCTGAAACATATTTCCCTAATAAAATTGGACTACAATTATATTTTAATAGCTATATTCTTAAAATATAAAAAAGGTAGCTGAATAAACATCCTTTAGGTTTTCAATATTTACAGCATTTATAGGCAAAAGCAATTTCCTATTTTGATAATATATGCAAAAAAGCTTAATATGCTTTCATATGCTTTGATCTGGCAATTGCAATTTGAGGATGAATTTCTAGAAAAATAAAGATTTATTCAAAGATTATGCTACCTCATTATAAATTATGTCTTTGATAAAATTGGAAAATAAGAATAACATAAATATCTAAGCAATGTGGATTTGTAAATAATTAGGAAACAGTAAGGCAATTTTTCAGCATTTAACAATAATGGAATAAAAATATGCAATGATACCATCATTATAATTTAAATAACAGGGTAGATATTAAAACAAGATTCTTTAATTTACTGTGCAATAGACTGATAGAGATACATAGATATAACTTGAAACATACGAGTAATAATAAGTAAAAAGTATGATATCGTGTTTTAAATGAAGGCTGCAATGTTGTGTCACAACACAACTTTGCAATGGTAAGGCTAACTGGAGAGGTTGAAATGCCATGTGTGTTAATCACACATCGTTCAGGTTATTGCCAAACTAGAGGACGAAGTATGTGAGTCAAATGCTATAAAGTGTATAAGGTTAAGAAAGAAGAAAGTAAGTTCTAAGAACGATGTAAGAATATTATTGAACATCTATAATGAATGATGTAATATTACTGTACAGTGAAATGGCTGACATTTTATGGTAGAAAGGAAACACCAAGTCGGTTTCTAGTACTTTACAGAAGTAGTCAAAATGAGTATCATCAACAAAAGAGCCTGGTTTCAATAAATACAAGATCAAATTTTGCTCTGTCTCTAATATTTCATATACATTATATATAATTATATGTAATATAATCTATATTTTATATAGTACAAATCCATTTATAATTTTTGCACAAATATTTTATATTTATATATTTAAAGTGTAGATAATTATATGTAAATATTTTTAAATGTATACAACATAGATTGTCTTTAAAATTAGTGTCTTTAAAATTAGTGACTGTCAGTAGAGCCCAAGGGAACGTTTGTCTTTTCCAGATTAAGAGGCCATGTGTGGTAGGACATATAGGATATCCAGTAAATATCAGAGCTCAAGTAAACAAAGATCACTATTTACATAAGCATCAAGCCTTAATGATTTAAAATCTAAAACTTCAAAAAATACCCAGCTCAAAAGGACACAAAATTAGAATATTGATAGTACACACCTAATAAAATATGACAACTGATAAAGATTGGGAAAAAGGGAGATGTTTAATCTGGACAGAACAATTCTTTCTCATCAGATTCTTCAGATAGAAACCCTTCACCTTGGAATCACAACTTAAGAGTACAGTATTGCATAATATGTTGGATATACATAAGACTAAGTCAATTTAATAGTGGTATATATCTTATTATTTCCCAGCAAATCATCTTGTTATCTTCATAAAATATTTTTTAAGAATAGCTTATGATAGTATTCAACATCTGATCAACATCATTTGGGTTCTAATGATAGTAATGATGGCTTTAAATTCCACAGTGTAAAAAATCATGTTAGCAGAAGAACTCAATGTGTTCCTTTCCAATAGTACTTATATCTGTGTAGCTATTTCTTATATGCTTCATATTCATATTTAGAAGAAATGCATTTTATTGTCATGCTGATTCCCTATCATTTAAAAATCCACGTTTAATAAAAAGTAGGCAGGGAGCTAAAGCAGTATACTTTTGTGCTTCTGATTGTAATAAAACTCATAAGTAGGCATAACAAGAAAGAATATTCTATGTAACTCTGATTTTTAATAGTAAAATATGTAAAAAATAATCACATTTAGCTATAGTGTCAATACAATCCATATTGTCAATTCATTACTCCACAAAATAATGCATGTCAGCAAAATGACTAAATTCAAAAATATTTTTAAGTTTTAACAAATATTGGATCATATTAAAATAGTTCCCATAGTGTAGAGTACTTTTTAAGTGTTCATACTTTAAGTTTGAACTTACAAGAAACTGAATAGAAGATGTCAGAAAATATCAGTTCATGATTCTGAGTCAAGCTAAGGCTTAATATAAATTCCAAACATGTACACTTTAACCATATAAAACATACTTAACACATTTATTCTTTATTGTGTTTGTTTCAGAAGGTTGTCATAAATTTTTCCAAATGTTTAGAGTTTTCTGAAGGAAACACACTCTTTAAAAAGGTTTATTTTTCAAGCCATTGTTATTTCAAGTGAGTTAAATGCCAATTCTGGGTGAAAAAGTACAGCTATAAATATGAAAAGCCATACAGAGTAGTACTCCAAAGCCAGGTGAACTATATTCCAAAATATTATCAATTTTATTCTTTTGAATATATTTCCAAATATGATTTGTCCAAAGGTTTTTTTTCTTGTTGAAACCCAATTTCTATTCAGACAGAGAAAAAGCTCTTATGGGGAATACAATACAGCAAAATTGCTTTAAATTATACCAACTCATATATTGGTATTTTGCTGGGAAAATCAATGGCGTCAACCAACATTTTACAATAGTTTCATTAAAAATCACCTCTGTAGTTTGATATTTTCTTTTTCCAAAGTCAGAGGAAAATAATGCTTTTATATGATTTAGGTTGTTTGACCAACAACCAGCTTCAATTAAAATTCTTAGCTGGTTATGCTCACTCTGAAGTAGAAGAAATCAAAATAAGAAATTACTTTTTCTGCTCCAAACCAACAGATGGAATTATTGGAATGACTTTGGTGCCTTAATAGTATGCATATTTATATCCTGATACTATTGTCATTCATGCATGTGCAAAATTTGACAAAATTACATAAAACACATTTTATTTATTTTTTTGGTGATTAAATATTGATAAATATATTTGTTAAGCTTTTAAAAAATTGTCATGCAGTCTCAATTATCTCAGCTTAGTTTTTAATCTTTAAAGGGATAATTTTAGTTATCAATTCAAAAACATATATTAGATTCTAATACTATGTTGGGCGATGGTGAAACTATGTTGAATTATAAACAGTTAAACAAATGAATTTGGCCTTTTTAATTATGGAAACTATTAGTGGAGAAAGCAGCAAATGAAGCAATAATACAAATACACACAAAATAAAAACTCTTAAAATAATACCACAGAAAGTTACGCCCTGCCATTAGGCCACATAAAAATATATTTAGACTAAAGTTAAGAAACGTTAGGAAAAAATGTCTCTGAGAAAGTGATGGTGAGGGTGTTGAAAGTTGAAAGAAGAGCAGGAGATAAAGAAGCAAGTAGAAAGTTATATGTTTCAAGCAGACAGAGAGCAGGGAACACATACTAGAAAATGGCAGAAAGCAGAGAGGGCAGTTTTACTGTGGGGTGAAAAAACACTGAATTGTCTCCGGAATCAGTATGCCAATGTAGGCTATAATAATATTTTGGTCTTTAGTCAAAGAGCAATGGGAATTACAGAAGAATTTTTATTGTATCATAATCAGATCTACATTTTTTAAAGAGCATTACGATGGCCATGTGGAAAATAGGCATTAATCACTTATTCCATCGTGTTAGTT
Source organism: Tarsius wallacei (assembly GCA_963574415.1). Classification (NCBI taxonomy): domain Eukaryota; kingdom Metazoa; phylum Chordata; class Mammalia; order Primates; family Tarsiidae; genus Tarsius; species Tarsius wallacei. The sequence goes on along the minus strand of CAUYQG010157260.1, from coordinate 11,888 downwards.
TTTCCTTGACAGGCAGTAATTCAGGCCAATAGCTGACCCACTCAGAGTCTCTGTTGCTTCCCAACTTGGACTAAAAGTTGTCCACAAGATTTGGCTTCCCAAGTACCTTAATTTGAACCAGTAATCCCACTATTAGGCATCTACCCAAAGGAAAAGAAATTGTTTAATCAAAAAGTCACCTGCACTCTTATGTTTATAACAGCATTAACCGCAATAGCAAAGTCACATCCATCAGTGGTGGATTGAATAAAGAAAATGTGGTATATATATACCATGAAATACTACACAGCCATAGAAAAGAATGGAATTATGTCTTTTTCAGCAACATGGTTGCAGCTGAAGGTCAATATCCTAAGTGAATTAATGCAGAGAAAAGAAAAATCTAATACCACATGTTCACACTTGGATATGGGAGTTACAATGGGTACATATGGACATAAAGATGAAACAATAGACACTGGGGATTCCAAAAAGGGGGAGGGAAGAAGAGAGACAAGGGTTGAAAAACTACCTATTGGGTATTATGTTCACCATTTGGGTTAGGTTTACTCATGTAAAAAACCTGCATGTATACACCCTAAATCTAAAATTTAAAATAAAAATGGACTGTATGGAATTATAAGTCAAAATAGTTATCCTTGGATAGGAAAGTAGTAGATGGTAATGATAGAAGGGTATACAAGGGGCTTTCTGGGATTATGGTAATATTCCTGTTGGCTCTGTTTCTTGACTTGTATTTTCGCTACACATATGAAAATTCATCAAGTAATATACTATACTCATGATTAATAGTACACTTATAATTTGTACATATTTTTTGCTCCATCTGTATACAGGCATACTTCAGAGATACTTTGAGTTTGGTTCCAGACCATCACCATAAAGTTAAAATCACATACACACATATACACACACACACACACACACACACACACAGTGATCCATTGTGCATTTTGGAATTGCAAGAGAGTTAAATTTACATTGGGGGGAAATTTAACCAAGAAAAAAATAAGGAATGAAAGGCCATCAAAGTCACCAATTTTTTGTTTTCTATCTTTCATATACTACTCACAGAGATTATCTCCTGATACAATCTTTCCAGTGACTGCCAGCCCAAATATTGGTTAAGCAACTTGTGTGTCTCTGTGGGCAAATTTTCAGGCAAGGTTCCACATAGTAATATCAGGCTCATATGTCTTCCCACCCTTTCTAACTCGCCTCCTTTTCCCTCATTCTCATATTTATTTTTCATCTCAATAAAGAGCATTTCATCTTTGAGACAATCTCTGCCTTTCAGGAAAGATAAGAGCTATTAAAAAAAATTGTGAACTAAAACCAATAACGTACAGGATAGATTAAATATAAGAAAAATGAGGAGAAAACTTATGTGACAGGGTGGATAATGGTGACAAAACTGAGCAAGGAAACACTGAATGGAACCAGGTTGTGAACTGTAGTATTAATGCTGTCTTGGACAGGTTGAGTTTGAGCAGGATGAAAACATAGTTTTGAAGCCCAGCTGACAGGTGTTGGCTGGAGTCACAGAGAGGTGCACACTGCATATTTCCAGGTATATGCAGTGAATGCAGCCCTCCATGAGCCAGGAGAGATTTCTTGGGATGACACATGACATGACAATGTCCCAAAGCAATCAACAAGAAGTTCCAACTAGCACCATTTGAATAAAGTCTAATATTGTTAGACATTATGCAGTAACAAAAGAAAAAAATAACTGATTAATTAATATGACATTTAAAAAACAAAGATAAAGAAAATGTGCCAAAGTCAAAAATTAATAATTGCTAAATCTAGGTGAAGGAAATCCATGGTTTCATTCTTTCAACCTCTCTTTAAGCTTAAATTTTCTAAAATAAAAATAGAAAGGGGGTATAATTAACATTAGTACATATTCTACTATCAATGTACAAGTAGACCAAAAATGACTATAGGATTTACATATGTTTATGCAGGTCTAAAATCAGCTTCATGAAAACTGTTTTTAAAAGTTTTGTTAAAGAGATGGTAGTCAATTTGAGTAGGTGAAGAAATATGTGAAAAGTGGAAGAAAACTGATATTATACGAAAGTATTTAGAAAAGCTTGGTTATAATGCTTACAAAAACGCTTTTAAAATCTAAGGGAAGTTACCCAAATTATTTGATTTTAACAATAATAAAGGTAATCATCATAGAAAATATCATTTGAGATTGTAGCCTAAAATAAACACTTAAAATTTTTTGATGTATTTTCATGTTTTTGTCAATGGAGGTAATCTTGTTCAAAAAAAGAAAGGCTACATTATTCATATTATACATATCCACTCTGCAATAGGATATGTGACAAAACCTCTAGTAAAATTACAGTCTACCTGGACCTATGAGCCTAATATAATCAAAACTGGAATTAAGTATATGGCAAAGGCTTATTTGATAAGTAAAAATCATTGATACAACATTACAAAAGACAATAATTTTCTGGAAGAACATGGTCTTATAAAATTCAAGGAGAAATATTTGCAAACCAATGAAAAGATATTTAGAAAACTTGTCAAAATTAATATACAAAACATTTCATTAAGTTCTAGTTGTGATTTTGCTTTAAAAAGATCTCATCCTTATATTGAACTCATTTTTACCTAACTCATTCAAACAAATTATTCTGGGCAATGAAACATCACATATTTACTAATCATAAACTATCATGATAGTTTTAAAGAAGAATGTCCAAGAATTTCCTAGCAATCAGGCAATGAAACCAAATAGTAAAATTGAGGGGTAACTTCTGTCTGTCAAGGACACTATGGTTGAAATGACATATACAAACATGTCCTAAGAATTCATGATATGAAAATATGTATCATAAACTTTCTTATCTCTCCACTCAATGTTTATGAGTGTGAATCAAAAAGGTTTAAAATTTTATAGTTGCAATTATTGTATAAACTTACCTATCATTTTCACCAGGTTAAACTTCATCTGTCTTCCATAACATCTTGAAGGAGCATTAATGCAAAAAGGAGACTTTTAGTGCCTAAGATTGTTTATATTAATAATCTTTTACTAAGATTGTTAATATAAACTCTTAGTTTCCTTAAGAGTTCATTAGTACATTTAGGTTATAATTTTGTTCTTAAACCTTTATATTATACTCAAAGCAGTTGTGTCAACTATGAAAATGTGCCTCTCACATTTTCCTCTATGAGGAGTATAATGAATTGCCCCAGCTTCTGTGCTCTGAAATCCATCATTGCTTTCACATCAAGGTTCACGCTTTGCATGGACTGACTGTTCCCAGTCAGTGACTGAGTGCATCAAGGATGATCAGGCAAACACTTTGCTGGGAGATAAAGAAGATTCCTGTGACAGGGAACTTGCCTCAGGTACACTCCATTGACCTTGCCAGAATTTTATCAGAACTGCACTGCAACCTGTAATTCCACTTTCCTACAATAGGTCAGAACAGCATCATGGTCTGATAGCTCCTACAGCCTATCCCAGTTCCCTTCCCATTTCTTCTCCTTGGGCTATACCCCAATACAGTTCTTGCAGATTGAATTCTGTTTTGGTGTATGCTTCTTAGAGAACTTGGACTCGTGGTACATTTATGATTTCGAATAGAATTGGAAAATTAGTAACTTAGAATCTTAGACCTACAATAAATTTTAGAGCTCATTTCATTTCACACAGGCAAGGAGCAAAAAAAAAAGGAAAAAGAAACAGTCTGGAAAGGCAGAAAAAAATTTCCAGTATATGTGGTTATTGAGAAAATCCAAGACTAACCATACTAATTGACTCTTCATTTTATTTCAAATCTGGTACTAACAAAATACTACTGTAGGCAAAGATAAATTGTGTCCTAAAGCTAAGAGTGATGTGCATGTCATTTCTGAAAAGGAAACCCACTGTGATTACAGCATTAGGGATTGCTTTAAGCATTCCTATAACAAAGTTACTAAAGTAGCATTGCCCAAAGGATGACAGACAGAAACTTCTGGAAGACTCTGTTTAGGAACACCATTCCTCCTTATACAGATCCTAAACAAACAAACAAACAAAAAATCTTTTTTTTCTTAACACCCTAAATATGTTTATTTAAAAAACTCTGTTTTTATTTTAATTCACTCATATCAATGCAATTATTAAATGTAATATTTCTTCATTGAGGAAGTTATCAAATGGATACTTTCATAACTTCTCATTAAATCAATACTATTAAGCAGACAAACACTGGACTTCTAAAAACAACTATAGTAAACTACAAAATAGATGCGTTGGTGGTATAGCGGTGAGCATAGCTGCCTTCCAAAACGGCTTAAATAGACCTTCATTCAATATTGCCTCTTTGTTTCTAACCAACCTATAAGCTAACTTCACCTTAACTGTTTTTCCCTGTGGTGTTCAATATCCATTTCAAAGTACAATCCTCTTTTCAAAGACAAAACTCCACAGAGCAAATGACAGAAATAAGTTAGTTTTCTGGGAACTGCTAGATTTCTCTGTAACATACACTTTCCTGTTTCCAGCAGTTTTCAGACACACACAAAAGAAAAAACCACTTTCTTTGTGTTTTTTAAAGCACTTAACTCAGTTTTATTAAAATTTTTTAAAAAACATTATATTTTAAAAATCCATAAGATATGGATAATAGCATATATTATACCAAATAAAATTAGAAAAAATACATATTTGATAATTATCTAAGTATATAATAAATGCTCAAAATAAGAGGTAAAATTCTTTATAACTGAAGACCAAAGTATTTCCCACAAATTCTAATTTCTTATTTTCAAGTTACAGTCTAATTTTCAATTATTTCTTAGGTACAAAACGAAAGAATAAAGAACCACCGAAAAAGTCATACTATTAGAAGAACCAGAGTATCACATTCTTTCAGACTATAAAACTTTACATAAACACATAATTAAAAAAGAAGTTATAGTTTATAGTGTTAATTTAGAGGTTAGTCAGTTTGAACCTAGAAGTGGCTAGCTGTAAAACATACTAGAAGCACAAATTCACACTAACTTGACAAAACATATTCACCTAAGTTTTATTTTATATTTGATAGAAAATAAAGGGACATGAGGGTGTCTGTTGAGCATTTACTATGCATCAGACACTAAGGTATGCATATAGACTATTTCGTATAATTCACACAAAAGTCCTATGAAATAGAAAATACCATACTATTAACAGATAAGGACACCAGTCACCAGTTCTTAAACAATTTAAATACTTTGCTCAATTTAGGCAATTACCTTGATGTGGAGTTTAGATTTAAGCTCATATGCATTTTCCTCACAATATAATGCAGATTTTAGAATTGCATCCCAAGGAGGTACTATTGCTCTTCCACTGATTTTTAAAAAAATGTTATGCTTTTACTTTGATTATCATCTAAAACTTATTAGCATATTCTGAACCATGGAAGTGATCAGCTTGGTTCTGATAGATGAATCTAGCACTTGCCTTTGAGCCTGTGTTTATGGTCACATTGGAGTCAAATGATGCCAGATCATATATCTTAGCTAAACTAAAAACAACAGTACTGCATTTAGTGTCCAAGTAATCCTTTCACATCAAGGAAACATCAAGTGAATGATGTCAAACCGGCAGTAGAAGGACAGCCACGCATCATATGGCACAATACTACAAGAATGATGCCAGCAATGTTTTCACAGGTGATGGGAAAATTTATTATTATGAGACTCAACCATGTTGTGTGAATCAATAGTTAATTCCTTTTTATTTCTGAGTAGTATTTCATTGTATAAATATACCACACTTTATTTATTCATTCACTTAATGGTGATATTTTGGATTGATTCCAGTTTGGAATTATTACAAATAAAGCTTCTAAAGCTTCTATGAACATCAATATACAAGTCTTTGGGTGGACATCATGCTTCATTCATGTTTAAAGTCCCTTTTGCCTCTAGGGTATGCTTGAGGAAACTTTTTTCCCCCAAGATGTTATCCTTTGTGCTTTTGGTCTCATTTTCCTAAAGTAATTCCATAATGGCATCATTTTTTCCTCTTAGACAATTGTCAAAATGTTGAACATGCATACTCTACAGTTTTGCCCATTTTCTTTTCTACCCCTGCATACTGGAACTACTGATGGAAAACAAACAAACCTTTAAGGATACCCGATAACATGCAAAAACTTATCTTTCTCAAAGGAAGGCTTTGGGAAACACATCAAGGGTCTTGTTACACTTTTTTTATGCAACATCATCTGTGCCTGGAAACTACTGACCAGGTCATCAGTTTGAAGGTGACAAAAGAAGACTATGAGAAAAGAAAAGGAAAAAAAAACTTGTAAAAACTTCTGTCAAATATTACTTTGCAATGTGTTGGAGTCAAAGTTTTGAGAATAAGCACTTCGTGCCTAGTTTTGTATTTGTGAGTTTTTTATAAATTTTGGAGCAATTAATAAATTACTTAAATTTAAGAGTCTTTTCAAAATATCACAAAGATTCTTCCATGATTATAATTCCTACTCTGTTAAGTAAAACTTTTTGTCAATCAAGAAATTTACAATCTGGAGTGAGTATTAGTATAATCTGGAGGAATATTGTCTGACTAAGGGTAGTTACACAGAATTTATAACATTTTTCTTTTAATGCTTTAATTGATATGATTTAGCATACTAAGAGTCAATATTTTTAGTCATCATGTTAGCTGATTAATACTCAGAAATGCTGTTCTCTCAGAAGCTAGTTATTTGAGTTCCAGGTTATTACAATTTGGACATTCTTATACCTTCATCATTATCTCCTGGTTTTGCCCCAAAAGAAATGATTATTTTTGAAAATAGAAAAATAAATTCATTCTTTCACTTTTCAAACTTTCAAAATGTATTTTACAGGGTCTGTTATTTGGCTTGGAAACTGCATCTCTTACCTCAATTTGCTAATAGACATAGGGTAGGGAGGAGGATTTTGAACTTTTAAATAAATAATAAGGTAATTTGGAAGGGGGATTAGCCCTTAAAAAGGCAAAATGTTTTACCTTGGATGCCATCTTTCTTCCTTCTTATCTAGATTTCAATTTGCAGAGAGTTTTAAGCTTTCAGTTATCCTCTGTCTTCTTTTATCCCTGTTTCTCATGGAGATGCTGAGCAGCACAGCAGGTGGTTTATGTAGGCTCAAGATCTTTCAAAAAAGCAGTTAGCACATTTTTCAACAGCCCAGGTACTATGAATTTGCTTTTTCTCACAGTGTCTTAAAAAAAAAAAAAAGGTACATTTTTGCCAACTGAAAATGGAACTCAAACCCCTGGGAGTTTAAACTCATTTCTAGGTTTGGAATCTACATTACTCAAGTGTGTTTGAAACATGCAAAAATCATTTTCTCTGCAGCTCAGGGATGTCCAAGAGGCTCCAAAACAAGATGATTGCCAGGAATAGCTAAATATCTTAATATTTTATTGCTGTTATTTTTTCCATTGTATTAGTCATATGTGGTACTATAGCCTAAGATAATTTTCAGTACCTCAAAATATATGAGATTTTTAAAAAATGATTTTGTTTTTAAAGCTTATTTCAAAACTCCACTAAAAGTAAATCCAAGATTATTCATCTTAATTTTACATGGAAAACCCTCAGAATTTATTAACAAGGGCATTGGATATTTCATCCAGCGTCGTCTGGCATTGTTTTAAATTACCATTATCTTCAAAATTTACAAATTCAAATATCTTTCATTAAGTCATCACAAACAAGTAAACTTAGTATGCTTTAAGATTAAGACTTTTAGTGTTGTCTACAGGAATTGAGAATTAATCTCTCTAAAGATACTCGTCTACATATGATTAACAAACATTGGCAAAAATAGTCAAATTCAATGTTCCCAGAATTATTAACATTAGTATTAATAACAAAGCAGTTCAAAATTGATGCTCAGACATTAGCTCCTCATATCATGCACCTAAATAGCCCATCTACGAACAGATCTAGACTTAGATATAAAATAGATGCCATTCATAGGTCTGTCATATCCTCATTCCCTTTTTATCTAGCATTAAAATGTGCATATGATAGGTTTTAAAACTGATTTTTAGGCATATATGATATCCCATTGTACATGCAATTTTCTACTCTTTTTTAATATTTTTAATAAAAGTATTTTCACATCATTAAAAATTATTTTTAAAAATCCATAGTGCCTTCACAGTGTCCCATTATGTAGATACATCTAGCTTTTTAACCATTCTGCAACTGCTAGATGTTTTTCTATCTTTTGAAATTATAAAAGGTGCTTTTTTGTATCCCTTATTCTTCCTCTTTCCTTTTTTTTTTTTTCTTTTTTCTTAATTTTTTTCCCAGTGTCTATTGTTCCCACCCTAGTGCCCATGTGTGCATAGTGTTTGGTACTCACCTGTGATTGAGAACATGTGGCATTCAGTTTTGTTTCTGTGATAAGTCACTTCGGATGATATTCTCACTTGGGCCCTGGGGGCCTGACTTGTCAGGAGTGGCAGAAGTTGCCCTGCCTCCTGATCCCCTCTCTGCTTCATGGGGATGGCAGCCACTTGGGGTTAGAAGTGTCGGCAGTCCTGAACTGGGGCTGGGACAGGTGCCAGCGCAAAGGGAGAAATTTCCCCAAAGTGGACATGTCACCCTGGCTGGGAGTTGGAGAGGAAGGGAAGAGTGATTGCCCATGAGGTACAACCCACCCCTGCGGAATGTATCACGTGGGGCCTCTTTGTGGAATGTGGGGTGGCAACTGGTACCAGGACTCATGGGAACTGAAGCCTTAGGGCCCCATGTGGACCCAGATGGTGCCTCTGTCCTGTCTCCAGGTAGCTTTTTATCTGACTGTTGCAGAAGGAACAGTGGGACGGCCTGGGTTTGCTCTCCCTTGGCTAGGGCTGCAGAGGTTTGTGGGAGGTGTGTAAAATCTCTCTTAATTCGCCACTTCCTTCACTTGCCTATCCTGGAGGCAGTTGGGGCTTGGAGCTGTCCATTCTCTGAAGTCTCCAGTGGACTTCAGTTTGGGTTTTCAGGCAGATCTCAAACAAGTCAGCTTAGACTCTCTAGCTGAAACAGGCTTTTGTCTAATGTCTCAGTCAGTTATCTTGGCCCTCTCCATCTCATCGTTTTTCAAAGAATGCAGTTCCTTAGGCCCAGCTAAAATGATCAGTTTATTACCTGGCCCTTTGGTCTAAAATTACATTGACAGAAATAAACTTTTCACTCGAACAGGTCTAATCAGTTTATTTCTCCAATAAAAATGGTATTCATATGACTCAATGATGGTTGTTCCCCAATGGAATTTAAATCAAGTGAAAATGCAGAAGTTTGAGAAGCCATGTTTGATGCAAACAAAGGGAAGCAAAAAAGCCAATTTGAATAAAGGCTAAAATAAATAGACAGAAATAAAAACATAGAAAAAGTAATTTTGCTCTTTGTAATAATCAGATGTAAATTTCTTTTTCTTTTTTTTTACCTGTAACTTTTTTATTTTAAAATTGTGGGGTATAACTCAAGGTTAGGTCTACAAATAGTCATTATGCAGTTATCCTTGTTGATGAGGTGTGCCCCACCTTTCCCAGGCAGTTTCCCACTACTACCAATCCCACCTCCCCACCGCCCCACGCCCCTGCAGTTTCCTGCTATTGTCAATCCTTTTCTTATAGTATTACAATCCTTGTTCAAGGTCCACTTATGAGTGAGAAAATGTGATACTCATTTCTTTGTTTCTGTGAAAGATCACTCGGTGTAATAGACTCTAAGTTCATCCAGGTTGCTGCGAAGTTCATGATTTTGTTCTTCTTTATGACTGTGTAATATTCCTTTGTGTATATGTGCCACATTTTTTTTAATCCAGTCCTCTTTAGATGGACAGCATGGTTGATTCCATGTTCTTGCAATTGTGAGCAACGCTGAAATAAACATACATGTGCAGGTATCTTTTTTATAGAGTGATTTGAGTTCTTTCGGGTATATTTCAGGAGGGGGATTGTGGGATCATATGGAAGGTCAATTTTAAAACTTTTAGGAATCGCCGCACTGTTTTCCACAGAGGCTGTACTATTTATACTTCCACCAACAGTGTAGAAGTGTTCCCTTTTTGCTACATCCTCTCCAGCATCTGTTATTTTTTGAGTTATTGATGATGGCCATGCTGACTGGAGTTAGGTGGTATCTCAGCGTAGTTTTAATTTGTATTTCTTGATGACTAGTAAGGTTGAAACATTTCTTCATGTATCTGTTGGCCGCTCATATGTCTTCTTTTGAGAAGTGTCTGTTCATGCCTTTTGCCCACTTTGTAATGGGGTTGTGTTTTTTTTTCTTTTCAGCATGTTTGAGTTCTTTGTAGATCCTAGATGTTAGGCCTTTGTCAGACATGGAGTTGGCAAATACTTTTTCCCAGTCTGTGGGCTGTCTCCCTGCTCTCTTGATGGTTTCTTTGACTTTGCAGACGCTTGTCAGTTTGATAATGTCCCACTTGCCTTTCTTATCTCTTATTGCATGGGCACTTGGGGTTTTGATCAGGAATTGGTTGCCAGTTCCAATTTCCATTAGAGTGTCTCCTGCAATTTCTAAGGTTCTTATAGTTTGAGGTTTTGCCTTTATGTTTCTGATTCATTTCAAGTTGATTTTTGTGTATGGGGATAGGTAGAGGTCCTATTTCAATCTTCTGCATGTGGTCAGCCAGTTTTCCCAGCACCATTTACTGAATAGGTTCTCCTCTCCCCAGTGGTTGGTAGTGCAGGCTTTGTTGAAGATGAGCTGGTTGACAAATTGAGGTTTTGCTTCTGGAATCTCAATTCTATTCCATTGGTCTATATGCCTGTTCTTGTACCAATACCATGCTGTTTTGATTATTGCAGCTTTATAATAAAGTTTGAAGTCTGGGAGTGTCATACTTCCTGCTTTGTTTTGTTTTGTTTTGCTTTGGCTGAGGGTTATTTTGGCTATTGGTAGTCATTTATATTTTCATATGAATTCCTGTATTGTAGTTTCTAGGACTGAGAAGAATGTTGCTGGTAATTTTATGGGTATTGCATTAAATCTGTAGATTGCCTTAGGCAGAATGGAAATCTTAACAATGTTGATTTTTCCAATCCATGAGCATGGAATATTTTTCTACTTGTTTGTGTCATCTTTGATTTCTGTGAGCAGTGTGTTGTATTTTTCATTGTAAAGTTCTTTTATGTCTCTGCTTAGGAAGATGCCAAGGTATTTAATTTCTTTTTTTGGTGTGTGTGTGTGTGTGGCTATTGTGAATGGGATTGTGCTTTTTATTTGGGTTTCTGTTTGTTTATAATTGATGTGATTGTCTTTTGCACATTTAAGTCCTTTATCAGTGCAGGAGGTTTTGACAGATTCTCTTGGGTTTTCAAGGTATAGAATCATGTTGTCTGCAAAGAGAGAAAACTTTACTTCCTCTTTTCCTATCTGGATACCCCTGATTGCCTTCTCTTCTCTGATTGCTCTGGCTAGAACTTCCAAAACTATGGTGAACAGGAGGGATGAGAGTGGGCATCCTTGTCTTGTTCCAATTTCAGGGGAAATGGTTCTAATTTCTGTCTATTTAGCAGTATACTGGCTGTGGGTTTCTTGTAGATGGCTCTTACTATTTTGAGGTATGTTCCATCGATGCCTAGATGTTTGAGGGTTTTTATCAAGAAGGGGTGCTGGATTTTATCAAAAGTTTTTTCTGCATCTAATGATATAATCATGTGGTTTTTCTTTTTACATCTGTTGATGTATTTAATTGTGTTTAGGTCTTACAAATGTTGAACCAGACTTCCATCCCGGAGACGAAGTCTACTTGGTCTTGGTGGATGATTTTTGAGATGTGTTGTTGAATCCGGTTTGCTAGAATCTTGTTGAGAATTTTAGCATTTATGTTCATCAAGGATATTGGCCTCTAGTTCT
>CAUYQG010157257.1:0-28718 GCA_963574415.1 Tarsius wallacei | reverse complement strand
CACAAACTGAGTGGCTTAAGACAGCAGAAACCTAATCTCTCAGATTCTGGAGGTCAGAAATCTGAAATCAAGGTGTTGGCAGGGCCATGCTCTTTCTGTTTCTGAAGGAAACAGAGAAGATCACTCCTTGGCTCTTACATCTTCTGGTGTTCCTAGAGATCTTGGACTTGTCACTGCATCATTTCCATCTCTGCTTCTGTCTTCATAGGGTCTTCTCCACTTCTCCTGTATTCCCTTGTCTCTTATAATGACACTTCTCGTTGGATTAAGGGTTCACCCAGACAATTCAGGATGATCTCTTCTCAAGATCCTTAGTATGATGGCATCTGCAAAGACCCTTTTTCCAAATGTCACATTCACAAGTTCCAGGGAATAGGAGGTGGACATATCTTTTGGGTGGGCCACTATTCAATCCACAGCAGTACAGGCTAAACCTCACTTATTTGAAATGCAGGGGATAGAAGTGTTAGGAATTCAAATTTTTTTCAAATTGTGGAATATTTTTATTATCCAATGGGACTGAGTATCATGCAGGCCTTTTAACATTTTTACACCCCAGAGCAGAGAATAAGCAAAATAAACTACTGTGAGTAATGCATATAGGTCTTGACCTCACGTGAGGCATTGTGGGGAACCTGCCATTGGTGCATCTGGCCTGTACACCTGACATTTTATTACTTTTTGTGGGCATGCTGTGAGAGGAAAATCTGGGCCTGCACAGACATATCACAGTTGAAGGGAGCCAGGGAGGTCTTTTTTTTTTCTTGGGGACACTGAATAAACCGTCTGTTGTGCACCCGCATTTTGACGGCAAGCCACCACGTGAGGTCAGGTGTGAAATGTTCCACCTGTGGCATCATGTAGATGTTCAAAAATTTTCAGATTTTGGAGCATTTTGGATTTTGAAGTTTGGATTAGGGATGCTCAACCTGCATCTAATATGTATCTGTCATGGATAAGTCACTGCTCAATAATTAGCTACAAGAGTAATCATTACTATTGCTATTTTTAGTATAGAAGGACAGGACTTTTGTCTCCTTCACCTTCTTCTTTTATTCCTGGTCTCGCCCAAGGAGGGAGGGGAGCGTCACTTGAATAACGCATCAAAGCCATACCACAGGAGTGGCCTCAATTACCAAAAGGGAAGTGTGTTTGTCTTGCAGGTGTTCCACTGTGAATAATGTAAAAGACCAAGCCTACCCCTAAAGAGGACTACTGACAAGCTGCTACCTTCCCATATCAAAAAAAAACAGAACTGGGACCTCTCACTACCAAGAGTGAGGAGAAGGCAGGTCAGAGGGGTTAAAGACAAAGAGAGAGAAGACCAAGAAGACAGAGGTCCAATTCATGCTGACTGTATGGGAAAAGCAAAAACCCTTTTCTACCATCATTTGGACTCCATGTGCATTCATTATCAGGTGCTAGTGAGGCTTTTATGGAGATGGGCTATGACACATGACCTTCCCCAGCAGAGATAGACATTGACCTCCATCCAACCCAACTCCTTCACTTTTAAAGGTTCCCTGTCCTCCCCATTCCCTGTTCCTGCATCTCACAGATTGCCCCTGCTGAAGGGCCTATTCAAGTTCACCTGTTCAAGTGCCACTGGAAGAAGAGCTAGTCCTCTATCCGATCTTTGCTTTGGAAGCCTCAGCTGGAACCAGACAAAAGCAACAGATTGGGTAGGAGTGGAGCCAAGGTCAAATGGCCTCTGAGTTCTTTGGGTGTTTTGTGGATTTCTTGCTTTCTTGGGTTTTATTCTCCTTCACATTTCCTTTCTCCTTAGTATTCCCAGTCCTTCCACCTGGGACCATTTAGCATTCAATGTTGCCTCCAAGCTTTGTGTCCAACCCTCACATCAGGAACTCACTCCAGACTCAGCCTCATGTCCAGACTCTAGGTCAGCCTCAGTCTCAGTCAGTAGAATGGTCTGGAAGGCAGAGTGGGGTAGCATCTCAGCCAATCCCTGGACTACTCTTACCTGGTCATCTTTGCTGGTTAGTCTCCATCTGGTTACCCAGATCCATTCTCTGCTTGCCCTGCTCTTCACCCCAAGAAGCTGATTCTTGTGGAATGCATCTCCCAGGCTCCATTAACAACTGACTCTCAACTGACGCTGGTCAAGGGACACACTAGAGGGTGAAAGTGGGGGTAGAAAGAGTTGGTGACTTACCCGCTCCCCATGGCATACCATCCCTGGCATCCCTCCTACCAGGCAGCTCTTCTTTCACAGCAGCTGTGCTCCTGGGATCAGATGATGTTCTTTCCCTACCTTTTGCCCTTTAGTCTTACTTAAAAGTAACAGCTTCCCACTGCGTTAGTCTCTGGGAACACCACACACTTGTCTGCTTCCCTAAACCTGTCCATAAAGTCTCTTCCTGTGAGCCATTTCCTAACAGGAGCCTTACCAATACATGGTAAAGCCATCTTCTTCCTCCACTCTTGCAAGCTTATCTTCATTCCCTACCTAATACCATATCTGGGTTTCTCTGGGGAGAGGTATGGATACTGTAATCTTCCACCCAGATCTCCCTTTGAGGGCTGCAGGACTGATTCTCCAGTTGCTGACGGTGCTCACAGCAGAGTTCCTCTTCAGAAATGTCCCTCAGTAGAAGAAAGCCGTCTTGCCCCAGATCACACCCCATGATCCAAGCTAATCAGTGCAGAGAGAGGTGGAGTTTATAAAGGTGAAATCCCCTTGCTTCCAGGTGGGACCACTCTGAGAGGCTTTTCCAGTTCCACTGATCCATGTGAAATTGGCAGAAGTCTTCACCGAGGTTGCATTGCTGTTCAAGTCCTCTGCCCAGTCATTCCACCTACTCTCCTTCCTGGTGCCATCACTGACAGCACTCACAGGAAAGTTCCCATACACATATCTCCAACTCAGAATCCGCTTCCTAGAGAATCTGTCCTTAGATAACGGCCTCCTGACTAAAGACCAGAAAACAGCCTCTCAACTACATGTTCCTAGCTGTTGAAGACAATGCCTGCCAGATTAGACTCAATTTCCTTCTTCTGTCAGGTCCTAACCTACGTTTGCCACTTATCTGTCTGGGTCTCATACCGGTTCCCCACTCTCCAGAAATTCCAGTAATTGGTCTATCTGCCTCATATTGCCGAGAGTCCAGTGTTTTGGGTCTGAACTGTCTCTTCACCAACTGACCTCGAGCTATGACATCCTTTTTTGGCAAAATAATAAAGGTTTTTCTCAGTTCACACTATGTGCTGGGCACAGCATTCTAGGGTCATAAAAATGAATAACTAGTCTCTGTCTTTGAGGAACTCAAATTCCACATATGCCACTTTATTAGTCATGGATTTTGTTAAGGAGACTGGGAGGAATTGGCCTGGAAGGCAAGACCAAAAGAGAATAATGTTCTGGAATCCTCTTCAAGGAGGAGAGGGAGACTGACTATGTCAAAAGTTGCTTGATAGGTCAAATAAGGGCTGAGGATTATCGTTGGCTTTGGCCATGTGGAGATTACCAGAAGCCTTGACAAGTGCTGTTGAGGAAAGTGGCAGGGCCGACAGCCTAATTAAAGTGAGTTCGAGAGAGAAAAGGCATTGGGGAAGGGAAACTCAATACAGAGAACTCATTTTTTTTTTTTGAGGGAGTCTCACTGTCGCCCAGACTGGAGTGCAGTGGCCGCTCCCAGCCACCGCCTCGACCTGCTGGGCTCCGGCGATTCTCCTGCCTCAGCCTTCCAAGTAGCTACCACGCCTGGCTAATTTTTTGATTTATTGTAGAGATGAGGTCTTGCCAAGTTGCTCGAACCCACAGGCTCAGGCACAGAGAACTCTTTAGAGGGGTTCTGCTGTGAAGGGAAACAAAGAAAGGGAGTAGCAGATCACAAGAGGTACATTTGTATGCTCATTTAAGACAGATTTTGTAGCAAGTTTTATGCTGGAGCAAATGATCAAATTAAGATGAGAAAATTGTGGTGATTTGGGAATACAATTGCTGGAGTGAGAGAGAGAGAGAGAGAGAGATGTGTCTGCTGCATAAGTGAAGAGATTGCTCTTGGAAACATGGGTAGTGAGTATATGAGTAGAGGCAAGTAGGATCATAGATCAGGGTTTGGAGTGAAGGAGGTTCTCTTTTGACTGCTTCTATTTTCTCAATGAAATAAGGAGAAAGGTCGTAACTCAGAGAGATAGGTTGAGGAAAGGCACTGGAGGTAAACAGAAAAGAGGTATATAATAGTCACCCAGAGGAATGGAGTGAGAGTGAGTTGGCAAGGGATTGTGAAGTTGGGTTGTTGGGATCAAGACAGTAGACGAAAAGTATTTGAGACAAGGTCCTGTACGCAAATGAACACATCAAAAAAATTAGTTATTATTAAATCAGCCTGGTGTTGATCAAGCCGCCTATAAACAAAGTGTTATGAGAACATAGATGAGGCACCCACTCCCAGGAGAATTAGGAAACTAACCCCAGAGGCAGTGAATTAAGAGCTGGCCTTAACAAGGGGAAGGAAGAACATTATAACAATTACTTCAAGAACGCTATGTGCTAAACATACTACTGCTGCTGAGACTGAACTAGCCAGGGGCTTGTTTTTGTAAATAAAGCATTATTGGAACACAGTCATGCCCTCTAATTTATAGATTGTCTACAACTGTTTTCATGCTACAATATCAGAGTAAAAAAGTTGCAATAGAGACTATATGATCTGGAAAGCCCACAATATATACTATCTCACCTTTAAAAAAAAGTTTTCAATCCCTGGACATAGATAAAGTTGATTGTAGACCTAAGAAAATAAACTGGAGACACAATAATATCATTACAGAATTAATAAATTAGAAATAGCAAGGAAGAAGAGAGACACAGTTAGAAACTGAATTGCTGACTTTGAAGAAATGCTAAAAAAATAAAAATAAAAAACCCATAGATTCAAGCAATCTGAAAGAAAATAAAAAATATTTTCCAACTTCTTATTCTTACTCTCCAACTCTTGAGATATTTAGAACAGATGAAAATGATCCCATGGTGTGGCCATGTGCTCTTTGAACTATGGTCAGGCCATGTTTCCTGGCTTTGGCCCCCTCTCCTACCTTGCAGAGGTGAGTCTTCTCTCTCTCTCTCCCTCTCTATCTAATTTGCTTTCTAAATAAACTATATTTCCTAATCTAAAAAAAAAAGAAAAAGGGAAAACGATCTCAAATAAGAGTATTTAGTGTCCCTAAAGTAAAGAACTCAAAAATATGGAACAGAAAGAGTAAGTATTCAAAGATTTACTAAAAGAAAATTTTCCAAAAATGTAGAAAGAATTCCATCTGCAGCCTTAAAAGAACACAGCATGTTCCAGGACATTTCGAACTGGTACAATCTACGCTGAATCATATTCTGATTCCATTTCAAGAATCAAGAAAATCTTCAAACATCCAGGCAGAAATGGCAAATAATATACAAGGAATAAAGCATTGTGAGGAACAACTAATACTAGAAGATAATGGAATAACCTCCATCAAGCTTTGAAAAAAAGAAAAATGGTTATTTTGATCTCTAAATGTTTTTCCTAATTCATCACCCTTAAAACAGTATTTCTCAGACTTAGCTGCACATTAGAATCCCTGGGGAGCTTTTAAAAATTACCTGTGTTCCAGAGGCCACCCCAAACCTATTAGATCAGAATCTCTAGGGGAGGGTAATAATAGTTAGAAAATGTTCTCAGTTGATTCTTCTAAAGGAGGTCTATGGAAAGTGTGATCTGGTCCATCCTACCCAAAGCAATCTACAGATTTAAGACAATACCCATTAAATTACCAGCAGCATTATTCTCAGACCTGGAAACGACAATACAGGAATTCATATGGAAACATAAACGAACATGAATTGCCAAAACAATCCTTAGCAAAAAAAAAGAGCAGGAGGTATCACATTCCCAGACTTTAAACTCTGTTATAATATTATAAAGCTATAATAATCAAAACAGGCTGGTATTGGTACAAGAACAGGCATATAGACCAATGGGACAGGATAGAGATTCCAGAAGCAAAACCTCAATTTCTCAACCAACTCAACTTCAACAAAGCCTCCACCACTAATGACTGGGGAGAGTAGAACCTATTCAGTAAATGGTGCTGGGAAAACTGGCTGACCACATGCAGAAGATTAAAACAAGATCCCTACCTATCACCATACACAAAAAATCAACTCTAAATGGATCAAAGACCTAAATGTAAAACCTCAAACTATAATAACTTTAGAAAATGCAGGAGACACCCTTATGGAAATTGGAACTGGCAACCAATTCCTGATCAAACCCCAAATACCCACACCATAAGAGTTAAGATAGACAAGTGTCATATCTTACTTATCTCATCAAACTTCTGCAAAGCCAAAGAAACCATCAGGAGAATGGGGAGACAGCCCACAGACTGGGAAAAAATATTTGCCAACTGTATGTGGCAAATGGCTAACATCTAGGATCTACAAGGAACTCAAATGTGCCGAAAGGAAAAAGCCAAACAGCCCCATTACAAAGTGGGCAAAAGATATGAATAGACACTTCTCAAAAGAAGACATATGAGCAGCCAACAGATACATAAAAAAATGTTCAACCTCGCTAGTCATTAAGGAGATGCAAATTAAAACTATACTGAGATACCACCTAACTCTAGTCAGAATGGCCGTTATCAATAACTCAAAAAATAACAGATGCTGGAGAGGATGTGGTGAAAAGGGAACACTTCTACACTGTTGGTGGGAGTGTAAACTAGTGCAGCCTCTGTGGAAATCAGTGTGGCGATTCCCAAAAGCTCTAAAAATCAACCTTCCATATGACCCCACAATCCCCCTACTGGGAATATACCCTGAAGAGCTCAAATCACTCTCTAAAAAAGTTACCTGCACACATATGTTTATCACAGCATTGTTCACAATAGCAACATCATGGAAGCAACCATGCTGTCTATCAAAAGAGGACTGGATTAAAAAATGTGGTACATATACACAATGGAATATTACGCAGCCATCAAAAATAATAAAATCATGAATTTTGCAGCAAACTGGATGGAATTGGAGTTTATAATACTGAGTGATCTCTCACAGAAACAAAGATCTGATTATCACATGTTCTCACTCATAAGTGGACCTTGAATAACTATTGTAATACTATAAGTAAAGCATTGACAGTTTTGGGAAACCATGGGGGTGGGGGCAGGGAAGGGAAGGGTGGTGGGATTAATGGTAGTCAATGTCTGTCTGGGGATGGGGGGGCACACCTCATCAACAAGGGTACCTGTACAATGCATATTTGTATACCTAACCCTTAACTGTACCCCACAATTTTAAAATAAAAAATACGTTAAAAAAAAAAAAGAAACTTCTTTACCTTGTTTTGTTGTTGGAAAGAAGAAAATGGGATCCTGGCTCTCTAACTATTCTCCAGAGCAAGCTTACTTAAAACAGTGCAAATTTCTACATACCTCCAAGGTCAATTGTTCAGTGGTTTCTGAAGCACATTTCTTCCCTCTCTTTATATATGAGAATCTACAAAGAGTTTGAAGCTAAGAAATAGCAATTGGACCATAATGTGGACATCTCTAAAATTTAAATCAGAGTGCTATCTTTGCTATGTGTGATTGCCTGTACATTAGATTTCAATTTACAATGCTGGTTATTGTATGATAATTAAATGTCAGTGGGTTGTTAAAACATATTTATTGAAGTGTAACAACCATGCATTAGGTGCATATGTTGTTATGATTGCTAAACCTCATTAAATGCCTGTTTTATAAGCCATGGGTATCTAATTTTCATTCAGAAGAAAGGCAGGACTCATTTAAGCTAAACACATTGGCTTAAGTGATTCCATTTCTACTTTCTCTAACACATGCATTGTGATGGTTTTGCTCTCTTTTGCACATGAGATTTAAACATCTCTGAACACCACCTGGGTAATGGCTATTTCTATATCACACATTCCTCTCTATTCTGACTTGAAGGCAAGGGGAATTTATGGAAGCAACTCAGTGTTAGGTGTGCTATCTACCCTTAAGGCTTCACGTTCCCTATACAATAAACCCTTAGGAATTCTGGTTTTCTTTTATGGGAAAAATTCATTCAGACTTAATTTGGTTTCATGTGTCATAAAAACTTTCTCACATACAGGCTCTGAATAAAGCACATGTTTATTAAATGATTAAAAATAAAATTGCATAAATATTTTCTAAACTGAAAGATTTATTTAAGACTTTCATAAAACAAGGAGAAATAAACATATTAGCAAGCCTTAGGATGCATGTGTAGCACTGCTGAACTAGTTCTTGGAACTGAATCTGTTGGATATATTTTTTGTCATTTAAACTTCTGTGACTTGACCCAGGGTATTTTCTTACCTGTCTCCAAGTGTTCCCTGCATCTGAAGAGACAAACATGCTGATGTCGCTGTCTGACAATTCAGAACCTATATTACCTAGAAAGAGAACATCACCATTAGTAAAAAGAACTTTCTGTAAAAGCTAACAATGGATTATGTTGGCAGTCTGCATTTCCTGAAAAGCATTTTGACTGCAGACATTCTGTCTGTGTTGCTTTAGGTCTAACAGTTTAGGTGGTTTTCAAAAATACCTTTACCTTGCTTATTAAGTTCCAGGCACAGATATCTAACTGCTTAAAATAACCTCTATTTACAACTGCAAGCAAACCTGGTAAGCTTCTTACCTGATGCCACTATGATGCTTGGAGCTGTGTCTTTGCTGGCAATGATCCCTGATGTGTAAGGATTCTCAGAGACCTTTAGGTGAAGGTGTAGTGAGCAATAGGGCTGAGAAGAGAAAAACTAGTGTCATTAAATTACATAATCAAAATGCTAATTTGAAGCTTAGATTCAGAGCACACATCCATCCATCTATCCATTCATTCAAACAACAATCCTGCTTACTCTCCTTCCACACACTCTTCCATCCATTCATTGTACCCACACCTACATCTACCCATTACCTTTCATCTCACTTATCTCTAGTGGAATGTGTAAGTGTTAGATAGCCACCAAGTTGGTGAAAGAAAAGGCACCTTCATTTTAAGTGTAACTTACTGACTTAATCCCATTTGACCACTTAACAAACACTTTAGTACCTTATCTGTAAAACACTATGTGAAGTTCATGAAACAGTTACATGGACTAAAATTTGGTTTCTGTCATTGCAGAGTTTACAATATAAGTATAGGACGTGAGGTCTTTTATTAATTGCCATACAAGAGAGTATTTTAATAGCCATAAAAAATACAGAGACAAAATAGTATGAGATTTTAGAAGATAAAGAGACAATGCCCAACTTTGGATCGAAGACAGCTTTAAGGAGAAAATGTTGTCTGAGGCAAAGATGGGAAGGCTATGAACAGCAGGTGAGATGTTCAAGAGGTTAAAGAACATTTCAGTCCCATGTAATATCAATAATAAAGAAAAAGAAGTAGAAAATCCAAGCAGTACAATATGTAGTCAGGCAAGATGGAAGAGGAGAAATGAGATATGAAGTCAAGAAAAAAGGTTGAGCCAGGCTAAGAGAACTTTGAAAAAGTTAGTTGTCTTCTTCATTTGAGACCTTGGTCTCTGTTGTATAGATAAAGATGTATGGTGTGAAATTGTCTTAACATTCACCAATCAGTTGACATATTGTCTCTACCAGGAGATGATTGGAATCATTATTATTTAATTTAAATGTTATACTTGTAGACAAAATACACTAGTAATAGAAACGAAAATTTAAGGAGTTTCTTTATCTGTACAAGAGCCTCGATCAAATTCCCTAATTAAGATATCAACGGTTTTCAAGAAAAAGGATAATACATCTTATATGAATTTCACTTAACATAGTTCTTGTACTGAGTTGTCAAAAAATTACAAGTTTGTGTTTGAATCCACATTTCTTTTCATCTCTCAGGAAGATTGCTTTCTAATCTTTTCGACTTGAGTTTTTGGAATCACCAATGTATCTCTGTTATTACTTTTATTCTTCTCTGTAACTCTCAGCCAGCAGATATTTAGACAGCTACAGACACAATGATTGCATTTATATAGGATAGCATAAATGACAAACTGAAAATGAAACTCAGGTATAAAAGCAGCCAAAATGCTGGTGAAATAAAACAGCAGTTCACAATTGAGTTTTTTATTCACTGCCAACATAGAGGCAAAACTCTCAAGAAGTAATAATATTAATAAATTATTGGTTTTGCATTAAAATTTCACATACAGCTTTTTTAAAACAATTTTCACTATATAATCTCCCATAAGAATAAAAATGACAACCCCTATAAGAAAAAACATCAGGCCCAAACACCTGGCTTTCTTTCATTCAAGTGGCAGACTAAAACAGATATTACTAAATGTTGGTGACGTCCCAGGACAGCATTGTACAACACTCAGATGATAAGACAGGATAAAGTAAAAATGTCAAACAATTTTTCCGTGAAAGTTTTCCTGACAATTGCAGCCTATCCAGGTCTCCCCTTTTCTGATCCACAACAGTTTATTTTACCATGTACAATCCTGTATTATCTATTTCAAGTTTGTCCAATTTTGTCCCCCCTAAGATATATACTCTACAAATAAAGGGAATTTATCAAGTACTACTTTGCATCCTCTGTAGAATATAGTATGGAATCTAAAAAAAAAAATCAATAAAAGCTAGTAATACCAAGTAATCTTTTGTTGTTGTTGTTAGGAATGATATAAGTTCACAATTTTATTTAGAACAATGCCAGGAGTCTGTGGGCTTGGTTACAAACAACATAATTTGAGTAATGTGAGCATTTTCATGGAATTCTAAAAAGTACACAACTGCTTAGGGCTTATCCCTAGATATGTGGGCTTAGGAAAGGGTCTTTTGCATCTGCTAACAGAGGACATCCCTGCCAGGGAAGCACCAAACTTGTAATCACTGAGTCAGCTGAATGTCAGCTTCCACAGCTGGAAGAATGAAGTTCAGTTTTTACCTGACCCAAGTATTAATTGGTAAGGGGCACTTGCCATTACGAAGGAAAGAGGGCATTTTCAACTGGCTATCTCAGCACTGCTCTGTTGCTACTGCTTTCAGAGGGCTGAGATCTATTAATCCGGGAAGAAAAGACACCGGTTCACAGTAGTAGCAACATTAGAAATGATCTTTTGGTGCACTTTTTCTTCACTCTCACATTTGTAGTACTGGATTGCCCCCAGCTGGTACAAGGAGACTATTCTGTGGCGTTTTTTTTCTTTCGTTTTTTTCAAGGAAGTTATATAGTCTCCCAAACGTTTAAAGAAAAGCGATGTGAGGTGGTTCATCTTCACTTTCTTAACTTTAACTTTTGTATCTGATCAGTTTTGGACATTTGTCAAAGTTAAGTTACCAACAGCTGATGCATTTTATATTAGTATATTTTATTATAATGGCTATCAGGCCACTCCAAATTCCTGGAAGAAACAAAACCAAGCTCCCCAATTCCTGTGCACATTTTGCCCAGGCAGGGGGCATTTTGTAGGCCTCTCCATTCCTTCTTGTCTTCCTGCTTTCTTTTCTCTCATTAGCAAACATGTGCTTAGTACTTATCACATGCTAATAGTCACAGTGGGTGCTCTTATCTTTTTAGGGTTGTTCAATCAAAGTCAAAAGAGTCAAAGCACAGCCTGTTCCAGGGGCAACTCTTGAATTCCCTTCCCTTTTCACATTAGGAAAATATAGGAATGTACACCAAAATCACCAATGACCTATGGCTGACTTAGGGAGGACAAAGGGCCTAGCACGCGCTTTTGGAAGCTGCCCTTTGCATCCTTACACATAGTTATAAGCCGTGGCTTATTATCAATTGGTCAGTTCTAAGAGCAGCTAGATCCTTGGTCTTTTAATCTTTTCAGGTTCACCTGTAAAGTTTGAGAATCTGATGCAAATTAAAGACCAAGAAAAATACACAAAGACAAGTGCACAGAGTTTTTCACTTAATTTCAGGGAGTTCATAACTCCTGAAGACCATCAGTGGACCTTTAGTTCCTAATTACCTTTCTTTTTGCCTTATCCTTTTATCTTGTATTTTATTTTATTTTATTTTTTATTGTTATTATTTTTTGAGTCATGGTTTGTTTCACTCTGTTGCCCAGGCCGGAGTGTAGTGGCTCAATCTCGGCTCACCACAGCCTCACCCTATTGGTCTCAGGCAATCCTCCTGCCTCAGCCTCCTGAGTAGCTAGAACCACTGGGAATGCGACACCACACCCAGCTAATTTTTAAAATTTTTTTGTAGAGACAGGTCTCACTATGTTACCTAAGCTGGTATCAGTTCCTGGGCTCAATCAATCCTCTCGCCTCAGCCTCCCAAAGTGTTAGAAATTCAGGTGTAAGCCACCACGCCCTGGCTGTTATCCTTTACCTTTTACTTTATTTTTTTCATTTTCTAATTTTTTTTAGTTCTATTTTTTAAATTGTATTTTATTTTTAAAATGTATGGTACAACTCAGGATCAGGTAGACAAGTGGTTATCGTACAGGTAATGTTTGGGCTTCACTTTGGTCCCCACTTCGCCTGGTTTGAGATCAGGTACCCTTATTGATGTTTTGTGCCCCACCCCCACCCAGTGTTCTGCTACTGCCAATCCCTTTCTTATTTTAATCAACAAAATCCCTTGACCATGCCAGGCAAGGTGGCTCAAGCCTGTAATTTCAATACTTTGGGAGACTGAGGTGGGAAGATTGCTTGAGACCAGGAGTTCGAGACCAGCCTGGGGAACAGAGAGATTCCACTTCTAAAAATAATAATAATAATAATAATAATAAATCCTTTGATCATTGCAAGTGCTCAACAAATGTATGCTATATTTAATTGATTTTTTTTTTTTTACCTCTAATACTAATCTTTTATTTCTCCTGTTTAACTGAAACATTGTATCCTTGGACCAACACCTTCCCATATCCCTCACTCCATAGCCTTTGGTAACTACTATTCCACTCTCTGTTTCCATGAGTTCAATTGTTTTAGATTCCATATATGAGAATATACTGTATTTGTCTTTCTGTGCCTGGCTTATTACACTTTGCACAATGTTCTCCAGGTGATCCATTAATTATCTATTGTGACTCCAGTACTGTGAATGGCCAATCACCAAATGATAGGAGACATTTCACCACCATGAAATAAATCAACTTAAAAAATGTTTGATGATTTCAGGGTCAGCCAGATTAAAATTCTACTTCTTTCTCCCCATCTTCTGTTATCAACAGCCTTTAGATCCTATCTTCATGGCACTTATTCAGAATATCATACTGAAGAGACAAATCAGTGATTTCATAAATAACAAGGCAGAAGTTAAATTCCCAGATAGTGTCCCCAACCTTCTCCCCTCCCCCAATATATACATTTGTGCAATTTCCAACTCTGAATTGGAGCTAGGCAATTAATAGATCTAAGCCAATGGCAAAGAAGAAAGAGGTCCATGGATCAATTGGCTGGGTATGGGGCACTTAGTGCCACTTCAATGCAGCAAAATATATAATCACAGACAATGCAAGGGAGGTGAAAAACAGAGTCAAGAATCTCCTGGGGTGGCTTCTGCTCAGCTCCAGCAGAAAACTGCCAGATGAATCCATAAAGAAGTCAGGGCCCCTCTCCATGAAACACTGTGCTTTCTCTAAGGGCCCAAAGATTTGTTACAAGATCAGCTCAGCTTGCATCTTACTTCTTGGGAGCCCAATCCTGAGGCTTTGGAGGTGGGACCATGACCTGTAATACCCTATCTAATTGTACAATGCAGTCTTCAAAGGAAAGAAATCCCAGCTGAGTCCTCCAGGCAATCAGTTTAAAAGTCTTAAAAATACAGCCCCAAACTACCCTGAATGTCTTATTTCTATAGAATACATTTTTACTAGGAACATTTCATTTGGGGCTATAATTCTGAACTTATTCCACATCTGTAACAGCCCTGCTGGAAAATCTCTTCTCTAATCACTAGGCTGTGCTTTTGGTGACACTGTCACTTTCCAAGTACTTACTATCTAAAAATCACTTTTTATCTCTTCTCTGCCACAAGCTCCCAAGCTTAAAGAAGGCTTTTAACAATCTGAGACTCCTGTAGCTCAAAGAATTTTTCACCCCTATTTTATACCTCTGGCAGATTTTGTAAAGTGATTTTGTTCTCCCCCCCCCTCACTCTCTTTGTCAGTTTTCTTTTCCTCATCTGTAGCCTGTTTTCTAAAGCTCAGGTCAAAACTATATAATGTAACAGGGTTAATAAAGAAGGAAGGCCAGAAGACTCCTGAATTTCATGCATCTATATCCCAATAATTCATCTTTCCTCAATATTAACAAGCCTCTTATTTTTGTTAACTTTGGGGCCAACTTAAGCCCATAAGCTTCAGAAGGTGAATATTATAACAAATCTTACAGTGTGACTCTTAGAAGGAATGAGTAACTTCCACTAATGCCCAAATATGAAACTCAAATTATACCTTTCAGAAAAGTGCATACTCCAAAACACACAATGACCATAATAACAACAAAAACACCTACCATGCAGTAGGTATGATTTGTGAAGCTGGTTCTTTGAAACAGCCAAAAAGATAGCCATGGTCTCTGTGCTCATGGAGTTCACATTTCAGCAGGGAAAATAGACAAGAAAATTACCAATAAATGCGCTGATTTCAGATAGTAATAAAGGTCATAAAAAAAGAGTGACGACAAAAACACCAGAAGATGCTTAAGCTCTCTGAGGTTAAGGTAATCAAGGAAGGATGTGAATGCCAAAAAAAAGACAGACAAAAAGAAGTGCATTTTAAGAGAAATAATGGCAAATGCAAAGACCCTAGGACATTAATGAACATACTGAGTTCATGGTATGGGAAGAAACACTTCCTCCTCTACCATGGCTGATGCATAAGGAAAGAAGGAAAGAGGGAGAGGCTTGAGACCAGGTAGGGAAAGCAGACAGAGATCTTGTATAATAAGGTAATTTAATTTACTCTGCATGAATTAGCAAGCCATTAGAAGGTTTAAGTAAGGGAGGGATATGATCTGGTTTTTCAAAAGTTCAAGTTGACACTATTTACATCTAATTTTATAGAAAACAGAAATCTAAAGTGTAATAAAAGAAAGCAGATCAGTGGATGTCTAAAGCTGAAAGTGTGAATTCTAACTGCAAAAAAGCACAAAGGGATTTTTTAGAGTGATAAAACTATTTTATCTTGATTTCAGTAATGGTTACATGGTAATATACATTTGCCAACTTTTAACTATGCCCTTAAAAGGGATATGTATGCATGTTTTACCTCAATAAATTGACTTTTTTTTTAAAGGCCACATTTACTGATGCCTAGGGAATGAATTGCCGGGCAGAATTGCCAGGCAGTACCAGTTAGGATCCTGTCACTGTGGGTCAAGTGAGAAATTACGGTGGCTTGGATTAGAATAGCCCCAGTGGAGAAGGGGAAGTAAGCTGATACTGCATTTATATTTTAGGGCACAACAATAAGAGACATCCTGACACTGGGTTGGGAGTGAAGCACCAAAACTTTGCTAAGTGCTTTGTTTAAGAGCCATTTTTAATGGTCCATTTATGATGCCAGAGTGCCCAGGCAAGCAATTTAGGTGACATAGTTAATTCTCTGTCACAGGCATTTGATTTCCAAAGTGCAAGGTAGAGATGGAGGACCACTCTAAGATACTGATGCATCCTATACTCTTTGGCTAGATATCACAAAGCTGTAACTTGGAATAACTAAAGTAGGAAGATGAACCTGTTTTTTAAAATGCCACTGAACTGCCCCTTGCATAAAGTAAGTATTCA
Organism: Tarsius wallacei; assembly: GCA_963574415.1. Classification (NCBI taxonomy): domain Eukaryota; kingdom Metazoa; phylum Chordata; class Mammalia; order Primates; family Tarsiidae; genus Tarsius; species Tarsius wallacei. The sequence continues at coordinate 12,961 of CAUYQG010157257.1, read as the reverse complement.
ATAATTAGCTGTTACACTTACTTACTCTGTCACTGGCTTTGTGCACTTGCATAATAAATGGCTTTTTTTCCCCTCTGTAAGTTGCTGGTAATAAGGATGGAAGTTGAGTGGGAAGCTGAATTTTAGACTGCTTCCCTCATGCACAATGATAACTGTGACATCCTCTGCAACTAATAAGGTTAAGCTATGGCTGCTGGCATCTTCTCAAGAGGAGGGTGGCATGCCTACAAGCTGTGTGAGATGAACCTGAAAAGTGACCATTCAGACTTTGTGGGGTGGAAGGAAGCAAGCTAAGTGTGGAGAGTATCAAAGTCAGAAGAGTGTGAACAACTATTATGTGTGTAGTTTACACACACACACACACACACACACACATACTCACACCAAACCCTTCTTAATAAAACTGTCTTCCTTCTAGGTTTACATACTGGTCTCTTCCTTTTCAACCTGTAGACAAAACTTCTGAATTGTTTTATAGAAATCGATGGTATTAATTTAATAATACTTTGACCATTTGCAATTAATCTCTTCCTCCCCTCCTTGTGCATTCACTCAGTATCTATTGATCAATCAAGGATGGGGCAGCCATCAGATCTACTGAGAAGAGTAAGATGCAACCCTGTAATCTGTCATTTATTAATCTAGTCTTACTCAAGTTGACAAATAGATTGCAAGATTCTATCTTTGATTCTCCTTTTGGATATCATTATATAATTTGTGAATAAATTCATGCTAATATACATGCTGCTCAAATGCAAGGCAGTTTAAAGAAAGCCATACTTCAAAGTAGAGGTCGGCAAACTTTTTTTTATAAAGGGCCAGATAATACATATCTTAGGCTTTGTTCACCATACGGTCTGCCTTGACCACTAGATTCTGCCACTGCGGAGTGATAGCAGCCATAGACCATACATGATGAATGAATAAGCGTGTCTGCATTCCAATAAAGCCTTATTTAGAAAAACAAGTGATGGACTATATTTCCCCTTCATTTCAAAGTTTGCCAGCCCTAGTTTTATGAAATAACACATATGTGGGTTGAACATATTATAAAGAACATCAATAAGGGGTTAAATTCGTGGTTCTTACCCTTTTTTTGAGTCATAAACTCCTCTAAAAAGTGATTGAACATCTCCACAGAAAAATACACCTACAAAATTCCACGTTCAGTTAATCAATTCAGCTGAATTTCTATTTTATTAGTTCTATAACAGGTTATTCATGAGAAAGTACGGTTGTTTAGTGTATACCCTCCCTAAATATGGAATTATTTTATTCTCCCTCAAAATGCCATTTGAGGTCCTCATCAGATCTTGGGCTGAAACCAAAGATGCTGTAAAGGCACAGAAACTCACCCATGATCTCTTATCTCTTCTGCCTATCACACAATGTGGCACTGTGATTCTTCTACACACTTTACCTTCTTACTCTTGTTCAGCAACTGAGCAAAAATCTCGGAACAACCTTCATTCTCTGTTTAATATCCATTTCTAGCCCTCCACTGTGTGAGGCATTCTGCTCCAATATGAAGACTCACCAGCAAGCAGTGCACGGGGTCCCCCCTTAGATCTGTGTCTGGGGCCTGCAGCAAACGCCAGTCTCTTCCTTTGTTATATGTGATGAAAGTCTTCACTTGGTTGTCAATCTTCTTGTTAGCCAAGAACATTCCCTTTATCCCTGCTACCTGGGAAAAATTGACATGGCTGAAAAATACATCAATTTGAGAAGGGATATATTTGTTTACTTAAAAAAAAGAAAAGCAGGCTGTCAAAATCAGCTAAGAGCACTTGTCTTAGAGGAAAGAAAGAGGACAGGAGAAAAGGGCATGATGCTTAAGTACAATGACTCCCAGGACTATTGGACAGAAAGCAATAGATTAGTACCCCTTATCATATGGGGGCCATAATACAAGTTTGATAGTGGTTTTTTTATTACCCATAACATAGACTGGCAGTAGCCTGCAGTTGTCAAGATATAAGCTTCAATTTTTTCAGTTCTGTTGCTTGGTAAATAATAAATAAATCTGGGCTAATTTTTTGTATGTTAGAATAGCACCCAGAGTGTCAAATACTTGATCTCATTTAATCCTTGTAATAGTCCTTCTAGGTATATCATTTATTATATTTCACAGATAAGGAAAATTCAGGCTCATTCAAATAAAGTGACTTGCCCAAGGTGACACTGCCCAAGGACACACAGTAAGTGTCACACCTGGAATTTTAACCCAGAACTCACTGGCCTCACAGCTCATGCTCCTAATGGCTATGTAAATTATTAAGCTGTTTGCAGGTTTGGGCAATTGAAAGAGTTCTGTTAAAGCTCCTGGTCCAATTTACTATTGCTTTTTTTTCTGTAAAAGACCTCTTTTTCTTAAGCCACCAAAATAAGTGGAACATAAAAAACAGTTTTTAAACTTTAACAGTGATTTCTCTAAATCATCAAATAATTCCCACTCCATTCTTGGAATACTGTCGTGTTTACCTAAACAATTCTTATTAATTATTTTGGCTCTGAAAATACAGTTACATCTTTTTCTTCTATATATTAGAAAAGAGGTAACAATGAGTAAATTGTCAAAATTGTGGCAAAACAAATCATTAACAGTGTATTATATTTTTCAGGTGTTTTAGAGTTTATCAAACACATTCATGCATATTTTACCCTGCTTGAAATTAGCACAGCCAAGCAAACTAGAGGGCAGTGAAGAAAAGGACTGAAATTGTGGGGAAGTCAATTCTAACACTGCATGTATATCATCTCATTTAATATTCACAATAATCATGATGATGTAATTATCTCTAGCCATATTTTAAAGATGAAGAAATAGAAACTTATATTAAGTGACTTTCTGGAGTACTCACAGGGAGTAAATCAATAAGCTAGCAAGCATATTTGACACTTTGTATTACAATATGATACAAAAATTTTTTTGAATTGGTATTTCACTCTGTTGCCCAGGCTAGAATGCAGTGGTACGATCATGACTCACTGCAGCCTCGAATTCCTGGGCTCAGGAGATCTTCTCACCTCAGTCTCCCAAGTAGCTGGGACTACAGATGCATGCTACCATGCCTGGCTAATTTTTTTATTTTGTTGTATAGACAAGAGATCGCTATGTTGCTCAAGCTGGTCTTGAACTCCTGGGCTCAAGCAATCCTCCTGCCTCGGCCTCCCAAAATGCTTGTAATATAAGCATAAGCCACTGCACCTGGCTGATGATATGTAAAATTTTAAGCAGAATAGTGAGGCAATAACTGCTATCTTTTCAGTCCTTGCAAAATACCAAACACTATGCCCAGTACTTTATCTGTAAAATCTCCGATACTACAAACCAGTACTACAGCTTTTATCCCAATTCTATAGATGAGGAAACTGAGGTGCAGACAAAATTTAATAGCTTAAGATCATAGAAAGTTGAGGTACATACCAAATCTATCCGACTTCCAATTCTCCTTCAACAAATACGACTTGGAATTTGTCAATTCAAAGAGATTGGATTTTGATCAATAGAACACACATTTTGCCTCTACTTTTGACAAAGTTGGACCTCATTAGTTTGTACCTGCTGATCTGGGATAATTTAGAGTTGGGTCAGATTTGTAGTCTTTAGAAACAACAAGTTTGTTAAGCAAATAAATGATATAGACGAGTTGCTGAGAGGAATACTTTGAACTACTTAGGAAAACAAGCTGCATTCTGGGCAATCAACAGCAGCCAGAACAATTTCTTATACATTGCCGTTCCTCAACAAGTGCAGAAGTCATAAACTCCAGGAGCTTGCCACCTCCCCACAACAATGTGTTAATTACGAATAATATTTAGTAATTCAGTCTACCAGCTCCACAAGGGCTGCTTACCAGGAAACTCCATATTGGTTTTGCATATGTTCAGGAGGCTGTTACATTCTTAAATATGACTAAACTGCCAGCTTTTAAAAATTAAATTACATAAATCAGAATTTTCACAAAGTCATATTGATCTTCCCTCCAGAACATAGCCAGAAATGAGAAACGACTATCTTAGCCATTCAACACACTAAAGGGTTACAATAAGTGCAGAAGGAATAAAAATGTTGCCTATTTCAGTAGTTTCATTGCCCATTTTCTTTCCTGCCTTCTTCCTCTTTTGGCAAAGGTGTCAGAGCAGGGTTATGCATGTTGGAGAGCTAGTTCATTTGATTTACATAAGTGGTGACTTTATTGGCCCCCAACTGCTTGGCATTATCAAATGACTCTTGAGCAAAGAGCTGTGCTTTGTAATTCATCTCTGGCAGCTTGGCCTTCAGGTTTATCTTAAGGAATAAAAACTTGGCAAAGTAAAGGGGATGTGTGTCAACAGGAGATAGAGCTGGAGAGGGTCTGCTTATATTCCTCTTGCAGCCAAGCACTTTATGCATTTGAGTTTTTTTTTTCCCCCTCCTTTAGCCTGGTCTACAAAAATGGCTACTCCTACTCTCAAATTTCTGCACCATATCTGTTCCTTTCACTCTAAACTTGAGAAATGCATTTTTCTGTATGTCTCACTGCAACCCCTAGATATGAGGGGCTTTCTTCCAGGACTCTTGTCTAAAATCTCCTCATATGTTTCTTGGAACCTCGACCCCCTCACTGAAGGGCTTTGACTATCAAAGGGGCAGTATTAGTGCCCAAATGTGGAATATGTGTGGGTACACATGTGGGTATGTGTGTGCATGTGTATACATGTATCTGTGTGTGCATGTAAGGTCTGGAGTTCCGTTAATGATGAGAGGACGCATTTATATTGTCAGATAACCTTGTTTTGTATCCACCCTACATGCATATTTATGAAATGGAGTAGGGAAAAGTAATATTCCCAGTGGAAAACATGCCTTTACACAGACACAGAATTTCCACGGAAAATATTCCTATGGGAATGATATATCCCACTGTTGGGAGTTTATCTTCCTTTGGGAAAGGAATTGTTACCTTTACTGCCTTTTAAAATTCTGCACAAAGGTCTCAAAAGCTACTTTTGTCTCTTTGCTTCTCATGTGCAGAAATTTGATATCAAAAGTCTCTAAAAAAGCCGGGCTCGGTGGCTCAGCCTGTAATTCCGCGCCTTTGGGAGGCTGAGGTGAGTGGATTGCCTGAACTCGTGGGTTCGAGACCCGCCTGGGCAAGCGAGACCTCATCTCTACAATAAATCAAAAAATTAGCCGGGCGTGGTAGCGCGCGCCTGTAGTTCCAGCTACTTGCAAGGCTGAGGCGGAAGGATCGCCAGAGCCCAGTAGGTCGAGGCTGCGGTGGCCGGGAGTGGCCACTGCACTCCAGTCTGGGTGACAAAGTGAGACTCCAACTCGAAAAAAAAAGTCTCTAAAAATAATTAATAGTTATTTCTTATTATGCAATATCATATAAAATAAGATACCATTTTGATAAGACTTTTTAGATATGAAGTGTTATAGCTTAAAACCTAAGCTTAACATGAATCACATCAGTGCATCGATGGTGCCCCAACATAGTCTCAAAGCACTTCCATCCCTTCTCTTATCTGACTCTCTGTGTTTATGTAGGCCAAACCCCACTCTCTTGGACATCCTCCTGATTTGTCTCTACCCATTCGTCAAAGTCAAGCTAAATAAACCTTTTTCTAGAAACCAGAATCGCTTTTCATCCCGATTATCCTAACACTTCTCTGTTCTTCAATTTGTCTCTCATATAGATAGTACCTACATCTTGGCTCTCAACACTGTGAAAACTTCTTATGGGACTCAATCTCCCATAAATATCTCTAGTATTCCTGATAACACAATTCCAATTTTGTTTTCTCCTGTGATCTCTCACATTATGGTTGCTCCCTCTAACATCATCTTTGGATTATCATTCACTACATCATATTACTTCTTTTAAAATTAATAATAGTAAAGGCACATTATATAATGAGCCCTGCTTTAGTTTTTAATGAAATAGGTAGTAAGAATTCTGCCTTAGAAGATATAATATCTAAGTCTCTGGTAACCTCCATCAGGGAGAGGATGGAGGGGAGAAATGAGGAATGATTACTAATGGTCATGGAGTGTCTACATTGGATGATGAATATCTTCCAGAATGACTGTGGTAATGGTTCCACAGCTCTGTGAACATACTAAAAACCATTGAATTGTACATTTTAAATGGGTGAATTGTATAATATGTGAGTTACATCTCAATAATGCTTTAAAAAAAGAAGATATAACAATAACTGTAATTCAAATTTATTGAGTGATTATGAAGTGTCAGGTACCACAAGTTGAGCATCCAAAGATCCTAATTTGAAAATTCAAAATCCAAAATTTGAAATTTTTTTTAGCACTGACATGATGTCATAATGGCAAATCCTACACCTGACTTTAGGCAATGAGTCATAGTCAAAACACAATCCCAACTCTAAAGAAAACAAAAATTTAATGTGATGGATAGCTCAATATATTAATTTGATATTTCCAAATTATATGAGTGTATTATATTACAACACATACCCTAAAACTATGTATGCCTATTATGCATCAATAAAAATAAATTTTACCATGAAAAACTGTTTTATGCATAAAATTATTTAAAATATTGTATACAATTACCTTCAGACTATGTGTATAACATATATATGAAACATAAATAAATTTCATGTTTAGACTTGGGTCTTATTCTCAAGATATGTCTCTCTTTTTCCATATATATTATATATATAATATATACACAAATATTTCAAATTTTGAAAAAATCTGAAAACCTTCTGGTTTCCAGCATTTCAGATAAGGGATACTCAACCTGTACATTAAAGACTTTGCGAACATGAGCACTAGAGTTAATATTATCTTCAATTTACAAATGAGAACCCTGAAGTTCAGATGTAGCCAATCGCTTGGCTAAAGTTATTCCGCTAGGGAATCTTAGATCTGGACTCCAAGTCTGTCTAACTCCAGAGTCCTCATACTTAAACCTGTGGCTGCATTGTTTCTTCAAACTTCTCTCTCATCCCAAAGTATCCTGAGAGAAATATCATATCAAGACGTGCTACTCACCAGACTTTGTTCACACTTCAGTATATTTACTTAATAGTCATTTAGTAAATATTTTCTGAACATTACTAGGTTTCCATGATTTTCTAAGCACAGAGAATATAATACCTAGAATATCTAAGCAATATTGACTTTCAAAAGTTAGAATGTGCTAGGTGCTGAAAATTTGGATTTTTTGTTTGTGTGTGTGTGTGATTTAAAGCAGCAGTCCCCAACCTTTTTGGCATTAGGGAAGACAATTCTTCCATGGATGGGGTGGGAGTTGGGGGGAGATGTGCCGTCAAACCTCACTGCTAATGTTAATCTGTATTTGCAGCTGCTCCCCAGCACTAGCATCATTGCCTCAACTCCACCTCAGATCATCAGGCATTATATTTTGTAAGCAGCACACACCTAGATTCCTCGCATGTACAGTTCACAATGGGATTCACACTCCTATGAGAATCTAATGCTACTGCTGATCTGATAGCAAGAGGAGCTCAGGTGGTAATGTGAGCAGTGGAGGGCAGTTGTAAATACAGATGAAGCCTTGCTGGCTCAGCCACTCTTACCTCCTACTGTGTGACCCAGTTCTTGACAGGACTTGGACCATGGCCCAGGGGCTAGGAATCTCTGATTTAAAAGGAGAACCCCAGATATCTCCCTTTTTTCATGTTTATTCCCTGGGTGGTTCTCTCCTGTACCAACTGTTCATGCAGAGGTTAAGTTGAGGAGATCCTTGTGCAGGAGTTTTTGCTCATTTCTGCCTCTGATAGTAAGAGATGAATACTCCCAAAATTTCAGTCCCAGATTTAACTTACACATCTTAAGTGCTAAAATTAGAAAAAAAAAAAAAAATGAAACCACGATTGTGGCAAGAATGAGGACATATTCATGATCATGTTTTCTCTGGGTTTTGTAGATAGAATATTTTTCTCTTCTAAACAGAGGGTCCCAGACAGGAGGGACATATATTCAGCAGGGATCAGAGGCTTCTGATTTCCTAATTTTGTAATCAGAAAACCCATTGGTCAATTAAAGTATACATGTTCTTTCTTTTTCTGTTGCCCCGATCAGACAGCACTCCCCTTTTAGAGAGACAGTAGCTTTAAATAATTAGACGGTACATTCAATATCCTGTAATAAATATGTCTTGGATGGGAGATCGTTTTTTCCTACCCTGGACTGAAAGAGGCAGCCTTTCTCCAAGAAATCACAGTGTAAGCTATATCATCACGACCAGTGAGTTTTCTCTTTTAGAGAGGAGGGACTTATAATGTGCAGAAGACACTTTGTATGTAACAGAATATGCCCTGGTCACTGGTTGTGTCTTTCATGATACCCACCAGGGCTCACTCATGTATATACACATCCTTGTGCATTTTGAATTTCTCAGCCAGGTGGTTTCATGACCAACACAACTTTTTCCACTCTGCTAGGGTGAACTGTCATTGTTCATTAAGCCAAAGTGCTCTTCATCATCATTAATTAATATTCCTTTCCCAAAGGAGGGAGGATATTGTCCAAAGCTATCAGATTTCCTCTCCTCATGCACACCACACAAATGTACTAGGAATCACTATTTTCAGACACACTAGTCACTTCTCTTTTGCTCTGGCCACCCTTCAGGCATGCTGTCTTCTGTTCCCAAATCCATATGATACCACTCGAACATTCATTCCATTCAGGAATAACAGAGTTTTAAGACACTTGTTTTAGACTTTTCTTACACAAATACATCCACCAGATAAGACTGTGAGTCTCATGTAAACATAGCCTGAATTTAGCTATAACTCAGCACTTGGTTCAGAAGGTTGTGCACACACAATTTTCTCCTTCCTGCCTGGTTTCTTCCACTGCTAGGAAAAGTCTAACACTATCTACACTGCCTTTCAATGTCCTTCAGTCTTTATGCTATTACTCCTCCACTACAAAATATAAGCCTTGTAACTGATCTTTCAAGGAAAACATGTTAGTTTGTAGTTGAGAGTTGGCATACTTTAGGAATTAGGTCCTAACTCATCCCATATACACACATAGTTCTAGAATAGAAAGTATAGCATCTGTTGCTAGGTTCTAAATGTGTGTGCAAAAAATGGTTAATTTTAATGAGAACTGTGCTTCCTTCTGCATTTCCCACAAAGACCCAGCAACAATGTACATCCCTGGTATACAGACCCACCCGCACACTTACGCATTATACAGTTCACCTCTGTTAAAAATAGCTTAAAGAGAACAGAAATACAGGAATAGCAAGTAACTGGCATGCAGAAATATACAAACAAAAAAAGAATGCCATTCTTTTCAGTCACCCCAAATGTGAGCAGAAATGGATTCCACGTACCTCTGTAATCCACCACCTCATATGTTGCTCATCTCTGCTCCTTATTAATTTATTTATGGATTTTCTTACTTTTCATTTAACTCTAAGCTCTCATCACTCATTACAATTCTACCAGTTCTACTGGAAAATTCATGCTGGATGGCTTCCAGCTGCCTGCTCACCAGAACAATTAGATTTAAGGGAACATTTGTGCCAGGCTCCGTGTCAGCCAATATTCTTTCTATCTAGGTAATCAGTAGATACGGCATGGCCATTCTGATCACATTAAGTTCAATTCAAGTTGCTATGAACTGTCAAGCTAATAAAACAAAGACTCTACTCTCCTAGCCCCAGGATGCAGAACACCTTTACATAATACAGTCACACCACTGCTCAAAGTGATGATAATAAGAGTTGGCATTTTCTCTACAGACAGTCAACCACGAGAGACACAAAGGGAAAACACAAGAATTAGCAAAGCAATATTTGTGATGACCAGAGGTTGCCCTGTTTTCCCTTCTCATTTCATACCTGGGACCAATGCCTGAAATCAGAAAACCATTTATGAAAACAGTTGCAAATAACAAGACACTGCAAAGTTACTCCTGTCCAAATCTGTCTTTTCCATCATCATGGGACCAATTATAATAATCTTTATTTCTGGCAGAAAACAAAATTTATCCAGAGAATCAATTCCACATTGACTTGAAATGAGGGAAGGGGATAATCAGGAAGGGGAAAATACAACCTGAAAATCAGAAAATGTTTTTTGGGAGACCAAGGATAGAACTAGATCCAGGAAAGCACACTGGGTGATTAAGCTGGGGCAGTTGCTTTGACTACACATCAGTCAATGCTTGGAGCAAGAATATCTCTACTGTAAATGTTGAATTCAGGCAAGAAAATGCATGGCATTTCAATAAAACATACTTCAAGTTTAAATGAATGTTTATATGCCATTTACAAATGAAGAAAGACACGTGGCAATTTACTTTTGTTTATAAGAAGACAATTAGTTGGTGTTAAAGAATGTCAGATGACTATGCTAAATGCAATATGGGAAGAAGTAGAAACCCAAAATAATAGAAATGTATTGGACATTAAAACAATATGGGTAGATTTAGACTATAAGAAAAGAGCATTGTATTGGTACTTGGACATACTGGAATATATCAATTATGCTATCTATTATTTGTTGGGCATTGCTGAATTTCAGGCACTGTATTCAGTGCTTTACAAGGATTAACTCATTTAATTCTCAGGGAAAGTCTATCAAGTAGGTATTATGTTTATCTCCTTTTTTTTTTTTTTTTAGAAAGCAGGATTTATTGAGAAGACAGACAATTTCCCACAGTGGAAGGGGACCCAAGGGGGTTGCATATCTCCTTATTTTAAACAAGGAAATTGTGGCTCAGAAGTTACTGGATTTGTCTCAAGAACACACACAAGTGGCTCTGACACAATTTAAATCCAGGCAACCTGAATCCACCTTTAAAGTAAATTTTAGCCGGGCTCGGTGGCTCAGCCTGTAATCCCGCACCCTGGGAGGCTGAGGTGAGTGGATTGCCTGAGCCCGCGGGTTCGAGACCCGCCTGAGCAGGCGAAACCTCATCTCGACAGTAAATCTAAAAAATTAGCCGGGCGTGGTAGCGTGTGCCTGTAGTTCCGGCTACTCAGAAGGCTGAGGTGGAAGGATCGCCGGAGCCCAGGAGGTCGAGGCTGCGGTGGCTGGAAGCGGCCACTGCACTCCAGTCTGGGCGACGGAGTGAGACGCCAACTCAAAAAAAAAAAAAAAAAGTAAATTTTATTCAACAAGAATTTGAAAATAAATCATCAGAATATGCAAATATCTTCTAGAATACATGTTCAGTTTGAAGCTTATATAATATCTTTATTTATTTATTTATTTATTTATTTGAAACATGTACAGGACAGAAAGTTTTTTAAAAGCATGAGAAAGTTTGCAGTACATTTTTGTAAATATATCCATACAAACTATGCCCTATGCTAGCCTGCCATTACAAATACTTGGGCTCTAAATTCGACACACTGCTTACTAACATGCTTTTTTACACATGCAGAGAAGTTTAGATACTAAAAGAAAATCACCAAGATCTCCTGAAGGAGAAGGAAGGCAGAACACATTAAAAGGAATTAAAACGATAGGTTAAAATGACTTAAGTAAAATTACTTTCTTTCACAAGGGATATAACTTCCTTGCCTTGTAACACAAACAACTTTTTACTAACTGAACTTAACCAAATGATAGCATCATTGTAACTGTACACATCTGAATTCATTTTAGATTTTTTTTTCAGATGGAACATAGGTACATGATTGTGTTTCCCAAATTCTGAATATGTTTTTAAATGGCTTTTAAATGGCTTATTATAACGTATTATAAATCCTTCATAGCACATGATAAGACTGACAAATGGCTAAAATCCTTCCTGAAATAGCAGCTTTCTTTCCACCTAACTGCCTTCAATAGCAATTAAAGCATTGATGTTTATCGTGAAAGTTAGCTGAATCTTTTATTTTGAATCTTGGTTATTTTGAGAAACAAAGAGCTAGTTTCCTAAGAGAAGTCTGGTAAGCTCTATTCTTGTTGTAGCTGTTTGTTTATTTTGTTTTTCTGGATTTTGGAGAAAAGGAACTATTAATCTATTACTCTATGGCCCTGTGAAAGGAAGGTCATTAGCCAGAGGAGGTTATATAGCTAGAAAAGTCTCTAAGTCCAAAGGGAGTGTCTTCTGACAGATCCCAGGAGGCCCCTCATCCCCTTCAATCTTTCTTCTAAGAGACAAGGGAGTGTTGCCCACTGTTTCTTTACTCACCACTTGTCTGTCCTTCAGAGTTATGTTCAAGTATCACATGCAGATCACTCCTGTTCAAACCCTTCAATTGTTTGACTGCTTCCCTAGACATTTTCCAAGTCCTCTGGAGCTTCATGTCCTTAAAACTTGGTCAAAAAAGAATCCCTCCCAGAGATGTTCTGCGGATTGCAAATTAACTAAGTAAAATGCCCTGTGAATCTCTCCATCTCCCGAGAAGAATGAGGACATATAAGAACCCAGTAATAAAATGATCATGGAAAAACAGCCAGTATCGGGCCTCCATCAGCCAGTCGTGCACCGCTGTGACTCAGGACCATATATGCTTCATGACATACCTCATAGAGGTCAATCATGACATTGCCCTCAGGACCTCTGCTGCTCTGGACATTCTCCAAGGCCAGGGTGAAGTAGACACCACGTGTGTCTGAGATGTAGAGGTTGTATGTGTCATTCTGGTTCCATTCTTGGACCGCTGCAAACACTTGGTTTTCATCTGTGCTGATGACATGCATGTCCTGAAGAAGACACAAGGATGTGAAGAAGGAAGAAGAGTTTTTTTGTTTGTTTTTTTGGTTTTTTTTTGAGTTGGAGTCTCACTCTGTCACCCAGACTGGAGTGCAGTGGTCGCTCCCGGCCACCGCAGCCTCGACCTGCTGGGCTCCGGCGATCCTTCCGTCTCAGCCTTCCAAGTAGCTGGAACTACAGGTGCGTGCTACCACACCCAGCTAATTTTTTGATTTATTGTAGAGATGAGGTCTCACCAAGTTGCCCAGGCGAGTCTCAAACCTGTGGGCTCAGGCAATC